>CAIGQW010054459.1:5637383-5667296 GCA_903798125.1 Danio choprae
TTCTGTGTGGAGTTTGCATGTTCTCCCCTTGTTGGCGTGGGTTTCCTCCGGGTGCTCCGGTTTCCCCCACAAGTCCAAAGACATGCGGTATAGGTGAATTGGGTAAGCTAAATTGTCCGTCGTGTATGAGTGTGAATGGGTGTGTATGGATGTTTCCCAGAGATGGGTTGCAGCTGGAAGGGGATCCGCTGCGTAAAACATATGCTGGATAAGTTGGCGGTTCATTCCGCTGTGGCGACCCCAGATTAATAAAGGGACTAAGCCGGAATGAAAATGAATGAATGAATGAACATCCTAGGAGGGCTTATCATTTTTGCTTCAACTGTATGTACATTATTATTATTAATATTATTATTATTATTACTATTATTATTATTATTATTAATTCATTCAATTTCTTTTTCGGCTTAGTCCCTTTGTTAATCTGGGGACGACACAGCTGAATGAACCGCCAACTTTATTTTTAAATGAATGTACCTTGATATTCACTGTATGCTTTTTGAGTCTGTAAGAAAGTCCAATGATGTCGACCTTCAACTTCAACAGACAAAACGCATAAAAATTGCAGCAATACAAACAAAAATTGTATTATTTCCATTAGTAATCTTCAGCTAGATGTCTCCTTGAGTTTGCCCAGTTTCGCCACAGCTGCTACAGCCATAAAATGCTCCATTTCCCACTTAACCATCTGATAGTCAGAAAAAGGAAAACTTGTAATTGCTCAGTTTCTCTTGAGAGGAACTGACATACACCATGATGTCATTCAAACTCTCACTATACTTGCATATATTTCATATATACATTATATGCTTGTCTTGAGGCACAAGAACCAAACTATCTTTTTAAAGACAGCATGAACTGGAAGTTAATGCAGATTTGATTTCAGTATGATGATAATGTATTTCCAACTGAAATGGAATATTGAGTAGGGGGTGGGGTTTTATTTTTTCTCTCCTCCTCTCAGCTTTCACTCCCAGCAAAGTAATGATTAGAGAGTCATAGCTAAACATCGTTTGCCCTAGATTGTCAAAACTGACATCATGAGATAAGAACTGTCATTCCAGAGCGGAGGACAATTATTAGATTTTGATTAAAAGTTTCCAAAAATGTTTTTTCAGTGGATTAACAGATGAATTGTTCACTTTAAGATTAACAATGTGCGCTAGCTAAATAAACACTGCAAATTTTAATTTCATGCAGACTTTAAAATCTACCTATATTCTATTTTGCTGTAGTGTTCATGCGTGAGTCCATCTATGTCATTCAACTGGGAATGCAAAATGGATGTAAATACATTACTGTTAATATGAACTGGGACACTAGGTTTCTTTTTCTTTTTTTTTTTGACAGGTGACAAGTTTTTATCTGCCAGAATGAGAAAAATTACCTTATGGAAGAAAGGAAGAAAATATACTCCATTTAAATAAGTCTATTGAGCTGATCTACAGGACCAGGAAAATTCTTCATATCTTCAGATTGCAGTGTCTTTCATTCTAACGCGCAGCTGAAGAATCTCTCAATCTAGTAACATCTTCCAGAACTACAACATAAAAACTAGCACTCCCCAGTCAGGTACAGCTCAGACCCAATTACTGATAATTCTCTGATGTGTACAAAAAAAAAATCACAGTTAACCACTTCCAGCAGCAGTATTTGAGAAAGTAAACTGAGATGATGAAGGGAAACAGATTTTACCTCCGAGATCTTCTTTGGAGGATACCAGACGAGGTGAGCTGTTCCCAGGTTCAATCTTTAACGACAGCCTGCACAAAAGGATTGTGACAAATAATAGTCAATAAAACATAAGACATCAATTAAGAATTAAGACATCTTTTTTGAGCCCATTTCCCCCTCAAAATTCTCACTTAAATGTGTTTTATATTTCAAGTTTAATAATTTAACTCACATAAAACTGCTTTAAAAAAATAATGTAAAATACTACTACTATTACAAGTACTAGTAGTGTAGTAGTAGTAGAACTACTACTACTACTACGATTAGTACTAGTACTAATACCAATAATAATAACTGCAGCTGTGAATGATAATTGCAGAGCAAATAAGTTTGACTAGTTAGTTAATGGTTAGTTGTTAGTTTTATTTTCTGTAACACTGAAATGTAAAATTGGCCTGAAAAATGAGGCATGGAGGAATGATGTGAAAATCTGGAAGATTAATTCACCTAGACATTTTCATATGGGGTTTAAATATTTCTTAGTTAAATTAGGTCTGCAATAAAAATAACTTGGCATTTTGCTTTACAAGGTAAAATAGGTTCTCCCATTTCAAATCCCTGTATTTTGAAGCTGTTACGTGTATTTTATAAATACAAAAATGTTTATAAATTGATTAGTTAGATAAGTGATAGTCTACAGTATGCAGTTTACAGCATGTTGTAGAATAAAACATTTGAGTATTAACAAGCTATGATTGCCAAAGACCTTTATTGGTTGACTAAACATGAAATCAACTCCATGTTAAATATGGTTGAGTGACGTTATGCTCATCAATGTTATGGTAAAAATTCATGGTAAAAACAATATAATTGTAAAATACTAGTTTCAATTAAAAGTTTATCAAATACATCTAAAAATGTAATTCCCCAAGATAGCTGTTTTTAGAAATCACTCTATGCTGCTTAAGACACATGTCCTATTATGTGTTGTAGACAGATGCTATTTTTTTTTGTCTTACATTTATATAAATAATCTAAAATGCAGAACATGCGACAATGGCAGGAGACCTCAAAACTCACTAATTCAGAAATTATGAGGTGTTCAAAGCCTTTACTGTAAAAAAATGACATGATTTTAACAGTAAAAAAAGTAAAAATACTACAGTAAAAATCTGTAACCTGGTTAACAGTAAGTTTCCTTAATATATTATGTTGAACAACCATATATTGACATTCCCAGAATTCTCTCCATGACACTGCACTATTATATTATTATGGCTCTTTACATATTTTTTTTTTCTCATCATTTATGTACAGTAGAGTTTGATATCATCTAATGTTGGTAAATAATGTTTATTGCATTACTTTAATTTTATGTGTGTTACCTTTCTGGTGTCTATTATTATACTATTATGTTTAGCATACTGTATACTAGCTGTTTGGAATGGCATTGGCTCATCATATGACTTTCTCATCTGCACATGCTTATGTGTGTTTTTGTCTAGCTATGCTGTGTAGATGTTAGTACTTCAAAACATTGGTGTGGTTTTAACTGTAAATTCTGGCAACCACAGCTGCCATTTGTTATTGTAAATTTTACCATTTTTACAGCGTCAGAGGTAGGAAAATATGATTTATTTAAAGTTCAGGAGTAAACCTTTAAACCTGAGTTTAAAAAAAAAATAATAATAATGAAAAAATCTGGCTCAAAAGGCACAGTTTCCTGCAAATGACCTCTGTATTCTAGATGTAACACCAGTGCCAGATGGCAAGACATGCTGTAAGTGTGGGCTAATGATTTTGAGCCTGTGACCCTGGATCGCTGAGGTTTTCCAACCCCAAAAACTGCCAGACGATGATGTCATTCCTCCCAAACACATGCAGCTATTACAATGCAGTCCCATCCAATCCACCAAACACATCCTTCATTGGCGGCCCTGAATCCTTTGGTGTTTCTCAAAAAACTCAAAGTGTTTCAGACGATTTCATATGGAGCCCAGTCACTGTCTGAACTTCACTGTCAACTTAATTATACAGTACAATGAATTAACTTTCATAAATCATTTTGTTGGTTAAAAATAAGTTGCTCTTTGTACAATATTTTAAAATCTTTAAACCATATATACAAAAAAATGAACCTGCTAAATATTCAAAATAAATAATTTCAAATATCTGTATTTATACCAAAAAAATTTTTATCCCTCTGAGAAGCACTACATCTTCATGACTTCATTTCCTTCTCTAAATTATGTTACAGACTCTATGTAAACATTCGTGCCTGCATGGCTATATATTTCACTTGAGAAATCTGACATGATATTGAAATAATCCAGGCAAGAATTTTTTTTAATGCAGCATGGAAAAGACGTGTGAATTATGTCACTGTTTGAAAGCTTTACCAGGCCACCAGCTTTAACTCATTACTGTCGCCAGTCAGAATGGGGTGATAAAATGATTCAGTGAGGTAAATTACACTAAGGCAAAATAATCTGTCTTTCCTAGAAGGAAACGACTCAAGATCTTAATATTTAGGTCACAGTGTTTATGAGATTTAGCTATTCATCTATCTGCATAAATCAGAAATAAGACAAAAAAATACACTTTTGAAGACAAATGAAGGTATTTCTTATGAACTCTGAGAAATCCCTGACCCTCCATAGATTGCAAGGGTCCAAAAAAGTAAAAAGCCAAGACAGGTTCTAAGAATATAAACAAAACAGTCCATGTGTGATAAGTTTTTAAACTTTTGTTTTAGAACATTTTTTTAGAAGCTATGATAATACATTTATTTACTTTATTCAACAACTTCTTCACTCCAGCGTGAGTTCAGGAGGCACATCCATGAGACAACTACATGTCGCACTACAGAAGCATATTGCTGATGTCTGCATTTTCTGGTTGAAATAAGTAAGGCTGAGCAACAAATTGCAAGTCATCTTCTCTTTGGAAACCTTCAGAGATGTTTATGAAGACTTATGCTTTATGTATAGTCTTCATCATCTACATGTAAACAAGAAATGGATTATACATCAGCAGTGCAACACACATCAAGGTTCTTTTATGAACACATATCATAACCTGACTGAAGACATGAAATTGTTGAATATTAACATTATTCTTGGTTTTCTTGTGAACAAAATATTCTTGTAGCTTTATAAAATTACAATTGAATCACTGATGACACATGGACTGTTTTAACAATGTTTAATTCAATTTAATAAAATTTTAACAATGAGCATTTCAGGACAGTTGGTATCTCTGGAGGGTAAGAAAGCTTTTGTATTTCATTAAAAATATCTTAATTTGTGTCCTGAAGATGAAAGAGTAGTGAGTAGTTATTGAGTGTGTCTCTGCACAATGCCCATTAATGTGCACAATATACTGACACTGAGGAGAAGAAACTGTTGAATAAAGCTATTATTTTAGTTTTATGTGTGCACTCTCGTAGATCGAATATATTCTAATTGAAGCACTGAGGAAGTTTTTGGTACTTTTTTGAATGTTGAACAAGTCAGGAAGCTTGTGAGAAGTCTTTGGAGGATGAGAGAGCTCTCAGATTTCATCTAAATTGTCTTAATTTGTGACCCAAAGACAATCGAAGGTCTCAAGGAATTGGAACGATATGAGGGTAATTAATAACAATAATGTTTGAGTGAACTTACCCTTTAAGCACTTTTTGACATTTACATGACATTACACATATCAACTTATAAAGCATAATCAGTTTAAGAATTTGTAAAAGCACTCAATGTCAATGCTACCTTAAATTTGGTGTCAAATTAGTAGTTTAACTTGTAAAGTTGAAACATTCTGATATAGTTTTTACATGAACTACACGGAACGTAACTTTTACACATTTTTTTTGACACAACCAAATGGAAACAGTGGAAATATAGGCATCTTGTGTTTCCCAATCTTGCATTTATAGGTGTCTAGACTGCAAGAAATTGGACCGCAATAAAACGGCCTGCACGTTTGTGTGAGACTGACAGACAGGACCACACAGTACGACAGAAGAGAACTACAGGAGGAAATGGGGAAATCCCTTTTAATGATGATAAAAACATCAATGCTGTGCTTGTCTTTGTAGAAACTGAAAGCCACATGTACTGCAAGTTTAATACATTACACATGTGTAGCATGCAACATTTAAGAAAGAGATATTTTATTCATTCTGTTTTCATTCACAACATTTAATTTGTCATACCTCACCACATGTGTATGGCACATTTTCTTTGTAGGTAACCATATTATATAAGACTGAAGTAGGAAAATATATTATGGGCTTTACATTTATGAAGCCTGAGGTAAAGGAAATAGGGATTATATTGTAGTATAAAGCCATGCCAAGCTGGTGCAGCTGTGGCCGGTAAATTAGGTGTTTTGTCGGCCTGTAGTCCATGCAGCCAAACCAAGAAGACATAAAATATAAAATCCACAGACTGCACGTTTTAATAAATACTATAGGCAGCTGTTCAAAAAAGGGAAGTGTTACAACATGGGAGGGTCTTGATACTTACAGATGTGGGTAGTTTAAGTGAAAGCTGGCACAGATGTTTACAAAATGCCATAAATTGCAGGGCAGAAAGCAAAGCAAAAATCACCCAAAACAAGCTAAATTAAAGCTACTGAGCATAATAACGGGTTTATGTAACTTACGAGTAATTGTCATCCTCCACAAACTTCTGGAGCTCCTCGATGTAGCGCACAGACATCAAATACTTCTGCACGTGTGGTAACGTGATTAAATGATCTGTGGAGTCATAGCATTTCAATATTTCAAATCATCATATTTCAATATTAAAAAGGTTTTCTTTTATTAGATGGTGTTTTACATACAAAACATACCATATTTACAGGACACCTGTAAATCAGAAATGATGCGGAGTAGATTGTTCATCTGATTGGTTCTTTGCTCCGTCTCAATGATGCTGTCAGAAGCAGGGTAGGCGGAGTCAATGTAGGTCATATCAAACAGGTAAATTCCTGTTGTAAACAGAGAAATGGACATTGTCAAAATTAGGAGTTTCTTTTAAAATTGTTACACAAAAGGTGAAATAGTGTCTTGGTTAATTCTTTCTATCAAAGTGCAATGAATGGGGACTTAAGCTTTTAAATTTCAAAAATGAATTTGTTTGTTTGCTTATTTATTCATACCACATTATCAACTTGTGTATATTATGGCAAGATTCAGATTAAACATATTACATAATAATAACAACTTCATAATTCAATAAGAGATGATACGAAAAAGACTTACAATTGTACATTAAAAACTTCAAATATGATTTTTCAGTTAGATGTATGATGAATACATTTAAATTATTCCCGGGTAGACATTTTTAAAAACATCCATCAATGTGTTCTCATTATAAAAAATAATAATAAAAAATAAATAATAAAAATAATAATACAAAATTCTATGCCAAAGCACCAAATAACACTTCTTAATAATAAGACTTCTTATTTTCTGCTGTTTTAGTAAACAGTTTTGTTGTAGGATCAATTCAAAGGTTCAGACTTAAAGTGCACATTTGCTCATAAGTATGATTTTTTTTTTCATGCTCATGACACTATTGTGCTTTAATCACTCTGAAACTCTGGAAAGTCTGAAAAGCTTTTGTTGACAATTGTGCTACCGTTCAGGTTTTTGGGTTAGTATGACTCTTTAATACTTTACATTTATACTTTAAGGATTTATTGCTTCAAAGATTTATTAAGTTGATCAAAAGTAACAATGAATGCTTTCAAGTATCAAACATAATCGTAAAAAGTATCAGTTTTAATAAATAATATGATTAATTCAAAAATTTTGATTCAACATTAAAAATAAAATACTGTACAATGTTTATTTGAATACGATTTATTAAGGATGTGAAATATAAGGATGTGAACACTGAAATAAATGCAGCTCTGAATCACACAAAACATTTAATTTAACATACAGTGGGGAAAATTAGTATTGAATGTCATGTTTTCCCGGGAATGATATGTTTAAAGGAGCTGTTGACATGGAATTGAACTAGATTTTGGTAAAAAAAAAAAACAATACAAAATCTGTCAAATTAGTTACGTGTAATAACAATGACATGACACAAGGAGAAAGTACTTGAACTACTGAAACATATTTAATACTTTATATAAAAGGCTTTTTTGGTGATGGTAGCTTAAAGACGCCTCTCATATGGACAATAACGTCACATGAAAGGCTTAGGTGTGATTTTTTTAACAGAGAGCAAGAATCTTGATGGTTCTGTGGGTCTTGTCTATCAAATCTGATCTTTAATTTGTATTTTATATTAGATTCAAGTCAGGTGATTGGCTAGGCCATTCTACTGCTTGATTTTCGTTCTTTGAAAGCATTTGAGAGTTTTCGTGGCTGTGTTTTGGATCATTGTCTTGCTGAAATGTCCACCCTCGTTTCATCTTCATCATCCTGCTAATGTAGATGTTGGACTGAAGCAGCTAACATTCATTTACAATGATGAAGAGCACAGGGTTGCTGAGAGATTTCAGCTGCTGTCTGAGCTTTCACTGCCTTTCTACACCTCCTTTCTACATGTGTTCAATATGTTTTTTCCTGTGTCATTTCATTTTATTAAACATAACTTAATTTGTAAACTAATAAGATTTGTTTTCTTTGCATATATGCATTTCTTTGGTTGTTGCCAACATTTTGGGAAAATATCAAGCCAACACCACCTTTAGAAATATGTTTTCTGAGAAAAATAGTGACCTGTTCAATACAGGTTCAATACAATGTTATTTTCCCCACGGTATATTCAAACATTATTGATAATTATAATAATTATTTTACAACACTACTATTAATTTGACTGTTTTTCAAATAAATGCAGCTTTATGAGCATAAGAGACATAAAATAAATATTTCACTCCAAACCTTTGAACAAGTATCAGTCAAATATCGATCAAAAAGCAAAAACTAAATTTGGTCAAAAAATCTATCAAATATGCTTTTCATGTTCAATGGAGGAAAGTTGTATCGGTTAGATGATTAATTTAATTTTTATTTTCAGATAATCTATCCTAAAGAAACATCACAGACATCTAATTTCAAAAGGGTAAACAAACTATTTTGCACAGACTCAATCGCTTCAAACATGCCCTACAGTGCTACACATCTGCGCGCTGAACTCGGTCTGTGTTGTGAAACTTCAAGGCTTTACTTTCCTCTTCAGTGGCCCCTCAGCCCACTTTTACCTCATTTACAAAGACAGATCAGAGAAAACTCTATTTCTCAGGCACACTGCTAATTGTCAGGCGACAGGGACAAAACTAAACACCATGCAGTGTCTGGCCTGAAAGCAGTGGCCTGGAGCTATTGCCTGAATGATTTTACTTGCTTGTTAGAGCTCAGTTTCTGCTATAGGATACACAGCACAGCTTGCTAATCAGCAGGTAGAGGTTATGAGTCTGTTAATGAGAGCAATTATTCCATAAGTGAAGAGTTAAGATGTAATTTATTTATTGCAGGCAATGGAAGGTGTCTGCTTTCTCACGCCAAGCCTGAAGTTTATCCATGGCTTAACTAAGACTAAATTACAGGAAGTTGAGAGTGGAAGATTACATCTGGTATTAAGATGTGTTTGGGTTGACTGAATCAGAAGTAGACATTCCTGTTTACACCTGGTGTTTTAAGCCATCGTTTTTGTCCAATTTCACTTTGCTAGTTTATTTGAGGGCATTGTCTATGGAAAAAAGAGACAACTTAAAAATATTTATTTCCCTCAGGATTTACAATGTATTTCCTGAATAGGGAACGGAGATGTGTGTCTGATAACAGACATTTGGGAGTACGTCAGATGATCAATCACTCTGTCACCAATGCAGGCGGGGTCCGGACCACAAACCCGCAGCTGCATGCCCGTTGCACACGGCCCCCCAGCCCGTGCTGGAAGCATCCATCGATACGACAACATGCCTGGACACTTGCCCTAAGGGCACACTGGCCTGTAGAAAAGCAAGATCTATCCAGGGACTGTGGGTGTGGCGACAAAGCGGAGTGATGTACACCCAGTGCACGCCCGCGCGCCATGCCCGTCTGGGGACCCGATCGTGAAGCCAGCGATTAAGTGGTCTCATTTGAAGCAAGCCGAGCGGCGTGACACCGGCTGCGGATGCCCTATGCCCCAGGAGCCTCTAAAATAATTTCAGTGGCACCACTGTGTTCCTGTTGATCGCGCTCACACAGGAAAGCACCAGCCTGACGCGCTCCTCTGAGAGTCACGGAACTATGGCGATCAAGTCCGGCTCTATCACAAGATAAGAGATCCTCTGTACGGGGCAAAGTTTGCTCTTCTTTCGGTTAACCCAAAGCCCCAACTGGTCGAGGTGCCGGAGCATCTTGTCCCTGTGCATAATCAATTGATCTCGGGACGAGGCTAAAATCAGCTAATCGCTGAGATAATTAAGTATGCGAATGCCCACGAGCCGAAGAGGCCCTAGGGCACCCTCCGTGAGCTTGGTGAAAACCTGCAAAGACAGGAAGAGCCCAAAGGGGAGGACTTTGTACTGTCATGCTTGACCTTCGAACGCAAACCGGAGAAATGGACGGTGGAGCAGCCAGAAACGCACCCAAAAACGCACGGTCAGAACGACATCTTTAAAAAGACACGCTGCTCGACCATGTTGCTCTCTTAGGGAATCTTCTCTTTTATTGAAAACTGCTCTTTTGTGACCACCAGTGAAACGCCCAGGGGACAGGAAAGCCCAGATAAACTGCCGCGTCTTCTCCCGCACTGGTGAGTAAACTGGAAACTGAAGCCCAGGTTGGCAGACGAAGTGTCTTCAGTCTCGTGAGAGGCTCTGAAGCCAAATTCTAGTGCTCGCTCCTCAACTGGCAGCTGATATACTCTATTGATGACTAATCGCTGACAGCTGTGGAGCTGAGCTCTGCCAATTCATTTGTCATTCATTGGCCCGTTTTCTTACTCTTCAGAGTGATTGGTCGTCTGACGTACTCCCATATGTCTGTTATCAGACACACGTTGTCGTTTCCATGAAGGGGAAGCATATATTCCATTTAAGACAACACAACACCTATTAATGAAGACATTTGTTATTCTGGCTAACTGTTTATTTTTTGAAAAATAAAATGCTTTAAAATGACAATATTTTCTATCTCAAACTTTTATCAGATTGTTATACAACCAAACAAATGTTAACATTTTACTCAATCGCATATCTAATAAATTCCGAGAAACTAAATTGTCAAGAAGTCTCTTTTTTTCACCAAATGGGCTTTAGATCTAGCATTGACAAAACTATTTACATTTGACAACAGAAAACAATGCAGAGAGCAGCAGGTTTAACTTCAGCTCTGATAGCTGTGAAACTACAATATGTGCTCTGTGTTTAGGTTCAATTCAGGACAGTTAAAAACACTGTTCTCTGGAAGGGGATAAAAGAGGACAAGCTCAAAACATTTCAGACCCCATTTACACCTGTATTTAATACCAAGACTAAACATGGTCAGTGAGTGAACCAAGACAGTGAACTGAAGTCACAAAAGTAAATTTGTGCAGCTAAAAAGCCTACTGCCCCACTCAAATAAACCATATAACAGACTTGTTCATGGTAATCATACACTTGTATACAGTATACAATAATGGTCACAAGTGAATCAATTTTGTTGAGATTTTTGTTGCTCTTCTATGTGGTTGACCTCATTGTTGTCCATATCTGAGTTATTTCCACTTTAAACTATGAGGTTCTTAATATCATGCTATATCTAATATTAAATACTGCTGGAATACTTACAAATAAATAAATTATTAGTTTTATTTAAAAATGCATTAAACCGAACACAAGTAACTTTTAAATAATTTAAACAAATTCTAGAGTCCTGAAAAAATGTGTCGCAATATTGAAATAATATTAAGCAGCACAACTGTTTCAACATTGATAATAACCCTTAACACTAAAGACTGTAGTAATGAAGCTGAAAATTTAGATTTGAATCAAAGAAACAAATTGTATTTTAAAGTTTATGACAACAGAAAATGATTTTCTTAAGTTGAAATTAAATGTCACATAACTTTTTAAATGTATTTTTAATCAGATAAATTTAGCCTTTTTTGGACTTCTCGTCAAGGGATTCTTTCCATTCCAAATTAGCTTAAACTTTCAAATGGCACTGCATTCAGTAAATATCCTTTCTGAACGCATAAAATATTAATTAATAACAGTTTTAGAGTAAAGTCAAATTTATTTGTGATATTGCAGTTGCCCATATAAAATGACAAGACATAAATCTGTCAAGAAAATGTACTGGATAATCATAGGATCTTAAGTAATAACTGACTCTCATTAAAGTCACATAAATAGTAAAGCGTGTGCTGGTCAGAGAGGTCAGCTGTACAGCTAAAACTAACCCTGACATTCATTCTGTGAACACTGAAGTGGTTCATTGACCTTTCACCGCATTCAGTTACAACAGCAAAACCACACTGGCAATGAAAGTGTATTACTGTTATCTCAGCTTCCATCTGTTAGTCAACTACTACCATAATTTTACATACGCAGGGAGTGTAAAAAACAATCTTCTATAAACAATAAAAGCTAAATATTATTTAAATGCATTATTTACATCTTTTCATAAAAAATAAAGATATGTTGCTAGCATATCTGAAGGACATCACTGGACCTTTGCTGGACCCTCTGCAGTTTGCCTAGAGCAAACCGGTCTGTGGATGATGCAGTCAACATGGGACTGCATTATACCCTACAACATCTAGACAAACCAGGAAACTACGCAAGGATTCTGTTTGTGGACTTCAGTTCTGCCTTCAACACCATTGTCCCATCATTGCTTGAGTACAAACTGACCCAGCTCTCTGTTCCTAGCTCTGTATGTCAATGGATCGCCAGCTTTCTGACAGATAGACAACAGCTAGTCAGAATGGGCACCACCATCACTCAGGATCTGAAGTGGAACATTCACATAGACTCTATTGTGAAGAAAGCCCAGCAGAGACTGTACTTCCCCCGTCAGCTGAGGAAGTTCAACCTGCCCTAGGAGCTGCTCGTACAGTTCTACTCAGCTGTCATCCAAACCATCCTCTGCACTTCAATCACTGTCTGGTTTGGCTCAGCTAGAAAAACCGACCTCCACAGACTACAGCGAATAGTCCGGACAGCTGAACGAATCACTGGCACTACCCTTCCTACACTTCAAGAACTGTACTCTTCCAGAGTGAGTAAAAGGGCTTACAAAATCACTCTGGACCCCTCACACCCGGCGCACTTCCTGTTTGAACTGTTACCATCTGGTTGGCACTACAGAGCACCAAGCAAAAAAACAGCCAGACACAGGAAAAGTTTCTTTCCTCAGGCCATCTACCTCATGAACAGTTAAATAT
Source organism: Danio choprae (assembly GCA_903798125.1). NCBI lineage: Eukaryota > Metazoa > Chordata > Actinopteri > Cypriniformes > Danionidae > Danio > Danio choprae. Next base: position 5,650,439 of record CAIGQW010054459.1, read on the forward strand.
TCCCCTACTGTGCAATAAACGTGCAATAATTTCTCATACCCACTTGTACACAGCACCTTATAACAATTTACAGTGCAATACCTTTTCTACGCATTTGTACACAGCACCTTATAACAATTTACAGTGCAATACTTTGTCTACGCAGTTCTACACAGCACCTTATAACTTGTATATTTAAAACAAATCTGTACATACAATTCATCATCCAGAGCTTTTTGACTGATTGCATCTCTGTTCAATGTTTGTTGTGTTTTTCATATTTATTTCGTATTGTCACTTGTCACTTTATGTACACTGGAAGCTTCTGTAGCCAAAACAAATTCCTTGTGTAAGCACACTTGGCAATAAAACCCATTCTGATTCTGATTCTGATTCTAATTATTTTTAGTGGCTAGTCAACGGGGAAAAAAAATTCGGTTTCATTAGGATTTTATATTTAGCAAAATTACTTGATATAAAATGTGGAAAGAGAATGGCTTGGAATGATGGTTTTACTTGCCATTAAATATATTGTAATTACAAATAATTATATATTTGTCCTCAGCCAGGTCTATTCTAGGCTTCAGAAACTTTACAACTTTCTGGATAAGAGTGAATAAGACTTCTTGGAAATGAATGTTCAACTGGCTGGTTTCACAGAAGAAGAAGAAAAAAAAAGAGGTAGAAAGAGGTCAATAAAAACTGTTTAGACAGCAGCAGAATATAGCCATCCATCAAATGTGGAGTGTTGAAAACGGCTCTGTTCATAAACCTTTCAGTGATATGGGATAGTATCATTCAGTAACAGTACAATTTAGCTACATGGGAAAAATGTAAGCATCACAAAGAACAAGGTTGCACTGGCACTCTCAGGTTGAAGGCTGGTTTTTCTTAATATCTACAAGTTGTATTATGTTGTGTTTGGTCTTGTTTGGTCCTGTTTTCTATATGTGATCTACTATAGTTTCCTAATGTTTGTTGAAGCTACAAACCAAAATAGTCACGCTCGTTTGAGGGACATGAAGGCACAGGAACACGAGATTTGACGAAACACGAATTTATTAACAAACACTTACTACAAACACGAGCACTGGAAGATACAGAAGACTCTGGGAAGACATGGGGTGACGACAGCATGGACAAACAACATGTAGACAATACATCAACGCAATGACAATACACCGACGCATAGACACTACAATACTGGACAATGAATGTAACATACTGAGGCGTATAAATACAAGAGGGATAATGGGACAGATGATACACAGGGGTGAACACAAGTGAAACTAATAAACATTGAAAACGGCGGGAAAACAGAACAAAGGAATCACATGACAAGGGAAAAAGCACATGGAACACAACAACAGAACAGACACCTGACAGCCTACATGTAGCATGTGGGTGTATTGTTTACTTGAACATGTAATTGATTGGTCACTTTATTTACTCCATCATGCTTTTATTTAGTTTTTTGATATTGTGAAAACATGGTTTGGTGTCATGATTGTGCGCTTGTGGTTGGGTTTGAGGGAGTTTTGGTGGGATGCTGATACTGCATATCCCACTCATGATAACGTCCTGGTTACGTCCGTAACCCACGTTCCCCGAATAGGGAACATAGACGTGTGTCTTACAGACTATGGGAGTACGTCAGACGACCAATCACTCTGGAGAGTAAAAAACGGGCCAATGAACACCAAGTGAATTGGCGGAGCTCAGCTCCACAGCTGACAGCGCTTAGCCATTAGCGCTAAATAAGCTGCCTGCTGAGAAGCGAGCCTTAGAATTGCCTGCTGAAGAGCCGAACATTCAGCTAACAGCTGGAGACTCAGGTGCTGTGGCAGTGGAGACACACGTCTCCGTTCCCTATTCGGGGAACGTGGGTTACAGACGTAACCAGGACGTTCGCCTTCATATGGGAAGTCCAACGTGTGTCTTACAGACTATGGGAGACTGTATGGAAAACGCCACAGCAGCTAAGACCGTCACGCTCCTGATGTGAAGTTTGCCAAGCATAGCGTGCGCGCACAAGTATCACCAAGAGCGCAACCTTCCAACGTCCCCTAGGCCCTCTATTTACCATTACATGGGAAAATTTAGATTTAGATCGGGGTTCGTAATGTGCTTTTTACCTAGCTAATATAGACTAGGGATTTTAAATTACGACAGTATGTTGGGAAAGCGTGCCAGTCCCCGAAGGGGGAGGACGCTGCGGAGGCCATCTGCTACCCAAGAGGGGAGACCTGATGGCAATAAAAGCATATGGACTAGCCCTAATAAGGGGGAGTGCCACATATGATAAGCTGGTTAGCGGGTAGGGAAGACACAGGTCCGCCTGGACAGGGGGAACACACCGTGGTTAATATATGCATATGGGGTCACCATGGGAACCGCGCATAGCTGGCACCAAACCTCAGCCTGTGGGTAGACCAATTTGGGCGTACCAGACATCACACTGAGCCAGGCACTCGACTCCTCCGCTGAGACGGGTGCTGGGGGCCTCGGAGGAATTCTCTAGGGTTCGCCAGATGGGGAACTTACTACCAGAATAAAAAAGGCGCACGTATCTCCGTGTTAGGGAGCATGGCGCAGCAAGCGTTGTTGACACCGAGTTTAGTTTCCTCCCGACTGATCGGGGTTACCCAATAATCGGGACGAAACCGACTCCACTCTGAGATTATAAAACCTTGCGAATGTGTGAGGTGTCGCCCAGCCCGCAGCTCTGCAGATATCTGTAAGAGAGGCACCGCGTGCTAACGCCCAGGAGGAGGTGACACTTCTAGTAGAGTGTGCTCTCACGCTTGGGGGACGCAGCTCACCCTGGTATTCGTAAGCGAGGGCGATGGCATCAACTATCCACTGGGCCAACCTCTGTTTTGATACGGAACTTCCCCTCTGCCGACCACCATGACAGATAAAGAGCTGTTCACATGATCTTAAAGATTGCATTCGTTCCACGTAAAGGCGCAAAGCGCAAACGGGACAAAGCAGTGAATAGGCTGGGTCTGCCTCCTCCGAGGGCAGCGCTTGCAGGTTCACCACCTGATCTCAAAACTGGTAGGAACCTTGGGCACATAGCCGGGCACGATTCGATGACCAAAAATGCCTCCAGGTCCCCGACTCTTGAACGATGCCAACGCGACCAGCAGAGCTGTCTTCATGGACAGAATTTTCAATGATACCGAATCGAGTGGCTCGAACGGATCTCCATGCAGATCCGCTAGTACTACAGTGAGGTCCCAAGAGGGCATGAGAGGGGGGCGGGATGGATTTAATTAGATTATAGTTAGAACCGGATGATTAGATTATGCTTCCCGAGCGTGTTGCCATCCACCGCGTCATGATGAGCGGCGATGGCAGCCACGTAAACCTTCAGTGTGGAGGGGGACAGGCTGCGCTACAGCTTATCCTGAAGGAAGGATAACACAACGCTAATCTGGCAAGTTCAGGGGTCTTCTTGGCGAGAAGCGCACCATTCAGTGAATAGACTCCACTTCAGGGCGTAGGCATGCCTCGTAGAGGGTGCTCTAGCCTGAGTGATGGTGTTAACCACCGAAACCGGTAAGTGACCTAAGTCATCCACGCTCCGTCTATGGACCACACGTGGAGGTTCCAGAGATTTGGGCGCAGGTGCCAGATGGTGCCCCGTCCCTGGGAGAGGAGGTCCTCTCTCAGTGGAATGCGCCAGGGAGGGGCCGCCGCGAGGAGTGTGAGTTCAGAAACCCAGGTCCGGTTGGGCCAGAGAGGCGCAACAAACAAGACCTGCTCCTCGTCCTCCCTGACTTTGCACAGAGTCTGTGCAATTAGGCTCACTGGGGGAAACGCATACTTGCTTAAGCCCGGTGGCCAGCTGTGTGCCAGCGCATCCGTGCCGAGGGGGGCCTCGGTCAGGGAATAAAACAACTGGTAATGGGCGTTCTCGGGGGAAGCAAACAGGTCGACCTGGGCTTCCTCGAAGTGTTCCCATATTAGCTGGACCGAGTCTGGGTGGAGTCTCCATTCTCCTCAGGATACTGTCTGCCGTGAGATTGCATCGGCTGCACGGTTGAGACTGCCCGGGATATGAATGGCACGCAGCAAACTCGCAGCGAACTGTGACTCCAGAGGAGCAGACGGTGAGCGAGACACAGCGGAGTGATGACCACCCGGTGCGTGCCCGCGCGCCATGCCCGTCTGGGAACCCGATCGCGAAGCCAGCGCTGAAGCGGTCTCATATGAAGCAAACCTAGCGGCGTGACAGCGGCTGCAGATGCCATATGCCCCAGGAGCCTCTGAAATAATTACAGTGGGACCACTGCGACCACTGCGAGCGAGCTCAGACAGGAAAGCACCAGCCTGGCACGCTCCTCCGAGAGACGCGCGACCATATCGATCGAGTTCAGCTCCACCCCGAGATAAGAGACAGAGCACACTTAAGAGGAGCGGGGGGTCCGCGGGCCCGAAGGCGACGGAGAAGCCCCCACTGTAACCCTCAGGCCTGCCCGAGTGCTAACCACATGGCGGGGAGCAGCAGGGGTGACGCACCCTAATGCTAGGATACGCCGCAACCTTAACTGTGCTACAGTCAAGCCCTCGCAGTGAGGGCAAGAACTGTCCGCGAGCACCGCTTCAACATGCCGGACCCCCAGACATGTGATGCAATGCTCGTGTCTGTCATCCGGGGCGAGGAAACGACCGCATCCAGAAATGCACGGTCGGAACAACATCTTGAAAAAGACGCGTTGCTCGACCGTGTTGCTCTCTTAGGGAACTCTGCTCTTTTAAAGAAAACTGCTCTTTTATTTTTCACACCAGTGAAACGCCCAGGGGACGGGAAACCCAGATCGACCGCCGCTTCTGCGTCTTCTCCCACACTGGTGAGTAATACTTTCAGTATTTTCAGCTTGGCAGAGGTTTTGCTCCAGTCTCAGTGAGGCTCTGAATTAACAATTCTAAGGCTCGCTTCTCAGCAGGCAGCTTATATAGCGCTAATGGCTAAGCGCTGTCAGCTGTGGAGCTGAGCTCCGCCAATTCACTTGGTGTTCATTGGCCCGTTTTTTACTCTCCAGAGTGATTGGTCGTCTGACGTACTCCCATAGTCTGTAAGACACACGTTGGAGTTCCCATATGAAGGGGAACTACTAACAATGATTGCCAATTCAACAGATGATAGCAGGGATTCTGGATTATTCTGGCTTCACTATTCTACAGTAGAAGAAAATGGACTTGTGCCGTCCATCTTTTTTAAACTTAAAGAAAAAAAAAAAGGTATCTGTATCTGATATTGTCCCTATGCCCTCATCCACTATTCCCTACATTAGTCCACTTAAAGGAGTGAATAAAAATGAGTGAGTGCATTCACACGAGCACTGAAAGGGATGCCGTTTTGTTTGTGCTTAGCTGGATGATAAATCTGGATTAGATTTTAATATCTCAGTTAGACTTTGCGATAGTTATTTAACCCAAGCTGTCTATTAGTAATAAAACAAAGTATTTTGATTTCTGTCATGTTTACTAATGTTAATTTAACAATTAAATAATTATTTCTTTAAAATCATACACCAATAGGATTCTGCTATGGATGCCATCTTATGGTCAGATGCAGAAATTCATTTGGCAAGAGACTTTCACAGTAAATGGGTATGGGTGTGTATGTGTATTCTCTAGCTGTTGAGTGTGCATCATTTGTACATTCGTTATAGTGGTGCATTGTGGGTTTGATTAAGTACACTTCAGAACATTCGTTATGGTTTCTGACACCACTACAAATGGCTGCTCCCTCAAACAGCAGATTATTTGAGGAAATAGGAGGTGATTTCAAATAAAACCCAAGCCCTTTTCTATTTCCCAAAACATGATAATGCTGCTAAAGATGGCAAAATTTGGATCACTAATTTTACTCCATAAATTGTAAAAAGATGTACTTTAGTCTCAGAGTAGACATACGTGTCAACTTTACTTTAACCAGGGGGAATATTATAGAAAGTTTCCTATCTTATGTATTAACTTAAGATATGGCACATTAATTTAGGATTTTTCACAAATTTTTATTACATAAGCAAATCTGAAATTGATTTGAGATTCTTATCCTATCCTGCAAAAATTGCATCATACATATTTTGTTAGGAAATCTTAAATTGTGTCATTAAAATTGACAATCCAATGTCAGGTCTGTAACCAAGCAATCACCACTGAAAAAGCTGCTAATGGGTTAGCTTAAACAAAATAGATAAAAAGTGAACCAAAAAAGTAAAGCATTAGTCACTTGTAACCGGTACTGTAACGGCACTGTAACCAGTAATGCTCCGTGGTGCTTTGCCTCTGTAATTCTGGTCGCAGTTTCTTTGCTAAGTGTAATATCATGTTGCGCGTTAGCTTGTAATTGCTTACAGTATAGTGTTTTGTCATCAAAATGTAACACATCTACAGAGTCCTCCAAGAGTCTTTCTACCATTAAACATCTTGACTCTTTATTTTCAATCATCAATAAATGCAATGCCATTGTTGGACAGTATTTTTTCATGTGCTTTCAAATAACTTTGAAGTTAAAGCAGCAGTCCTATTCTTTGTCAAGATTTTTTGTCAAACTAGCATGTTTCTGTTATACCAAGTCCTGTCTGTGCCTGATAACGCATTTAGGAAATGCTGTTCTGTAATAGCTTCGTCATAAATGTGGCCCTAACGGAAATCACCATGGCTACCAAACAGACAGGATACTGTTTTAACGTTATGATCTTTCTGTAATACAAAAGTTTTTTTTTTTGCATTCAAATTAACAGACAAAACACATAAACATTTTTCTGCTTTAATTGATTAAAAAAAGTTGGTTAAAATAGCATTGTGGCACTGACTGTAGAAACATTTGAAACTTTTCACACACAAAAAAAGCAAGAGTGATCTGCAAAGAGTTAGCAAAGGACTTGAAAGTGAGCAGGTGATAATTGAACACCATGTATTTCAGTCCAGGATCAGCCGTCAGATGTCCATGAATAGAACAGGGAGTGTGGCAGGAGCGTGTTCTACCCATGTGGCGCAACACTCTGGCTACTAAAACCAAGGACCATTACAGCCAAAGACATTTACAGACTTTAGGGTTAAAACTCCCTGAAATATAATGCTCACATGCATCTTTGAAGCAAAGCATTTAAGGACACAACGAATGGTGTAAATCACAATGGCAGAGGAAATATTCTGCCCAAAATACCACAACTAAAATACTGGTGATTAAAATAAATACTGACACCTCTTAGATGATCAATGATTGATATGCGTCACCTGTGACATATTACTAATAATAAGTAAATATGATCACATGCAAGTTAACCACAGTGATGCTCAAACAGGACAGTCAGAGATTTGGGTCTATAAATATCAAAAGCATTTAGGACACTGCCAAGCCATGAACTTTGACCATATATTTTAAAAGGGGATTTCACAATTACAAAAAAATACAGTCATAATCAATGTAGGAATAAATGCTGTGCTATTTTATGGTCAATTAATATGTACTTTGAACCAGTGTTGAATTTGTCCATACCCTAAATGTCCCCCAAAATGATAATATAAATAGATATATGGATAAACACTATAATATTACTTAAATAACACTATAAATATTAACACTATAAATAAGTCTACCACTAAAATAACCCTGCTCTGAACCCCAATGAACATAGATATGATGTGTACAAGAAACTATTTCATATACACCGGAAGATGTAAATATAACTGTCACCACAAGTCAAAGCAGCTGGGTATGATTGGCCAAAACAGTTTTTTGTGCTCTTAACCACATTAGTAATTGGTGAATAACGTACATTGGTGCATAAAGAACAACTGGACTGAACACACATATAAAAAAAATTGTATGCCTATAAACCAGTTGAGGCTGTGGATAATGACTGCCAAGTTTACACTCCAAAATATTTTATTGGATATGTGGTTTAAGTTTATCTGCCATCAATATAACCTTTTGATAAAAGCCACATAAATTACTTATATTTACTGTTTAAATCAGATTTTTAAAAAAGTGATTATTCATAGTAATTAATAAGAGAATTATTCCAAAAAAAAATGACTAGCTCTGTGACAATGAATAAAAATGGATCATTATATAACTCCTATAGTACCGGTATTCTATTACTTCAAAAAAGCTTCATCTATCTATCCATCCGTCCACCCCCCTGTCAGTTAGTCCATCCATCCATCCATGCATCCATGGCTGTCAAAGTTAACATGTTAATAACCTGTTAGAGCAAATTCATTTTAGTGACACTAATTTATTAACATGCAATTAACAAAGCGTGTTTGACCCGTGGTCTTGGCCATAGTCGTAAAAAGGTACAGGTGACATTGTTTGATGGTTCTTTCAACAAGAACAAAAGTTATTTGCATTTATTGTTGATGTGAATTAAGCTATTACCGCAGCATGTCACATTCTCCCCAACACCAAAGACAGATAGTTTGCAGATACGACTCCACACGCAGACTGGGTTCACGCCATACAGACTGAAAACCTAAAGTGCTCAGTCTAGTTTACTGATGCCTGTGTTCATCTGTGTGTGAATGCTCGCAGAGTTCTTTAAAAACTTCAGTAAGCGTTATTTGTAGCACATCTGGCATCCAAACAATTCAACATGAAATATCATCTCAGCTTTTAATTTATAATTTAATTTACTGTTTGTCATATTAAATGCATCATGTTTCATCACATTACTTTTATCTCAGAAAAGCTATTAAATATCCATGAGCTACAGAAGAGCATTTTGTTAAATACGAAATTACATAAATACAATTATTGTTATTTTACAGATTTACTTAAATTTAGGCTGTACTTTTGAAAAATGTTCTGTGTTAAAAAAATCCTAAACCTAAGTCCTTTAAGTTGTTGTTATGCAGTTTCAAAATGCAACATTATATTAATTTAGGGTACATTTAGAAAAGATAAAATGCCAGATTAAATTATAATTAAACCCTAAGGCGACTAGAAGTCAGGTAAAACCTTATAAATGCAAGCTGTTTCTTTGCTCCTTCAAAGTCACAAGGTAGACAAGCTAAAACCCTGAGAAGAGCCAGACTGTGTGGAAAACTTGAATAATTAACATGACAACAAGCAGACTTGACTTGTATTAACTCAGTGATGCAATGTAGGAACTATTTTTGTTGTTACTTGCAAAATGTCAACTTGCGAACCACCTAAAGGTTGTGAATACATAAAAGCTTGCTTGCAGTATTAGCATGTAAAAATAAATAAAATAACAACAAAAATAACAAAAGTAGGGGTGCCAGAAATATTCTAGTATTCTTGAACTGCGTAAAGGCATCAGGTTTGTGGCTTATGACAGTCAGCCAAGTAAACAGAAACCCATGCTCCTTATCACACCCTGTTTCACTGGAATTTGCATTGAATAGCAAAGTCTGTTTACCCCTCAATAGAGAAATCTAATTTAGAACTACTTCATAAATGTTCACTAGGCCTTGTTTGAACTAAAATGAACAAGTTCAACGTCAACCTAGATGACATTTACACAACATTTTCAGCTGAAACCTGGAATGTTTTTATACATTTTGACTGTTCAGTTACACAATAAAAGCATTTTTGGGACTAAAATGTATAAATCTGAAATTGGGTAAGTAAACACTCAAAAACAAGAGTCTTTGAAAATTATGACATCATGCAGTTGCATTGTACACGTAGAAAACAAGCACAGCAAACACACAACAATGGCTGAGTATGCTGTTGTTTAGTAACTTTCGCAGCTGTGTAAACGCAGATAATTTTGAAAACATTTGTAAAACGCAGGGTAAAATCTTTTCAGTTTTTACATCCTTGTCATGTAAACGTAGTCTTACACTAATATATCACCCACATATATTTTGGCAATAGCCAAAAATGAATTGTATGTGTCAAAATGTTTGATTTTTCTTTTACTCCAAAAATCATTAGTATACTAAGTAAAGATCACGTTCCATTAATAAACATACATTTCATACTGTAAATTAGGGCTGCATAATTTACTCTGTACTATTATAGTTTCTAGTTTTATAGCCAACCACCACAGTTCAGAATATTTGATTTGTGGGGACATCATAAAGTTTAACTCAGAGTCAAATATTTTCAAGTGGATATGTTTTAAGATTTCAAGTGAATTTAAACAAAGTAAAATTTTGAAGCTTTAACAAAGATTAAATGCATTTAATTGTTTATACAGGGGCGTCACAGTGGCACAGTGGGTAGCACGATCGCCTCACAGCAAGAAGGTCGCTGGTTCGAGCCTCGGCTGGGTCAGTTGGCATTTCTGTGTGGAGTTTGCATGTTCTCCCCGTGTTTGTGTGGGTTTCCTCCGGGTGCTCTGGTTTCCCCCACAAGTCCGGTTTATATAGACATGCGGTATAGGTGAATTGAGTAAGCTAAATTGTCCGTAGTGTATGTGTGTGAATGAGTGTGTATGGATGTTGTGATGGGTTGCAGCTGGAAGGGCATCCGCTGCGTAAAACATATGCTGGATAAGTTGGCGGTACATTCCGCTGTGGCGACCCCAGATTAATGAATTATATAATGAATTCTGTACAGTGTTATTTTATTTATGATTATTGCATTTCTGTATACTACAGAAAACATGATTTATTTAAATTGTAACTTTGTTCAGTTGTATTCATCTATGCTTTTAATTTATTTATTAAATGTTATGCAGATAATCCCCAATAAAAATAATCCCAATCAATCTAAAATTTTGAATTGATTCTCTAGTTATTGTATTCTGATTAAACATGAAATAATATTAAATAATTCTATCTAATGCATTAATGCATGTGAAAATACTTTGAGTAATGCTAACAAATTTAAACAATTAATTTATAAATTAAATAAATCGTGACACAGGTATTTGCAGACTTTATACTGTATAACAGCATCCAACTACAGTATAGCTTGCACCTGATGCTGCCTCCAGACCAGTAGGTGTCAGTATAAAGTCCAAGATCTTCGTTGTATCAAGCAGCAAACAGAATCATGCACCTTTCTGAAAATGTTCACAGATAAACATAATAATGCTATTCCTAGATTGTCATGTTGGCACAGTTATGAAAAGAACATCCAAATGTGGATGACTGTGGAAAAATGTATTTCATGTGTGACACTTGTGTAACCACAGTAAAGTGGTTGGGGCCTTTAATTACAAGGTCTGTCTGAATTCTAGCCGACTATGGAGGGGGAAAAAATGTGTATGTCTTCAAGCAAACAGCTTGAAGGGTGTTGAGACTGCAAGCTGGCCAGCGGCAGAGAGACATTCCAGAGGTGTGAGTTCACATGTGATAGTGCGGCTGTCTCTGGGGATTTGCTTTTCCCATTTAGGGCTTTCCAAAGTTCAGAAACAACTGAGAAAGGAAGTGTTAACACCTGCCATCCGAAATCAACAACAGTTGAACATAGATGACTGAGGGATGGGTAAGAAATGCAAGAATGATTAATGATTTTGATGATGTGCGGTTAACTTTCATGTTTTATTTAGAGCATCTGTATTTATTCGCATCAGGATTCGCAGCCAATGAATCCCAAAACACTTTTCATGAGCTGCACAGCCAAGTGCGGTGTTATACCATGTGTAAAACTGGGAGCAGCCAAAAGTATATTTTAAGGTTAAAATTACATTTTGGTCATAAATTTTGTCCCTAAAATTCTTTTTTTCAGAATGTAATTTATTCTTACTTGTATTGTATTGTCATAATGGCCTCACAGTGGCGCAGTGGGTAGCACGTTCGCCTCACAGCAAGAAGGTCGCTGGTCGCTGGTTCGAGCCTCGCCAGTTGGCGTTTCTGTGTGGAGTTTGCATGTTCTCCCTGTGTTGGCGTGGGTTTTCTCCGGGTGCTCCGGTTTCCCCCACAAGTCCAAAGACATGCGGTATAGGTGAATTGGGTAAGCTAAATTGTCCGTAGTGTATGAGTGTGAATGGGCGTGTATGGATGTTTCCCAGAGATGGGTTGCAGCTGGAAGGGCATCCGCTGCGTAAAACATATGCTGGATAAGTTGGCGGTTCATTCCGCTGTGGCGACCCCAGATTAATAAAGGGACTAAGCCGAAATGAAAATGAATGAATGAATGAATGTATTGTCATAAAAAAACAAATTCGCACATTTGACCCCCATTGATCTAAACTGTTCTAAGATCTGAGCATAAACTGCAAATAGTCCAAATGAAAATGATTATAAGTTGACAGAAGTAAAACAGTTTGAAGGTAAGATGAGAAGGAAATGCAGCTGAGCCACTTCCCAAGACCAGGTGCCTTTATATTTATATAAATTCTTATATCTTGCCTTAGCACTCCAAATAATTTTTACAATGTGCTTTTAATGATCATTAAATAGTAATATTAATCATAATACATTTATTCCACATTCAACCTGTTATCGGTTTCATTTCACCAATCCTCCAAAAGTGAATTTGGTAACCCGTCAGTTAAAAATCACTGCTATAATTCATATATGTTTATTTTATTGATTTTTTATCACTTTAACAATGTTTTAAAGCATGAATAGACCTTCAGTGGAGGGACAGAAATCTATCATATTTACATTTTTTAGAAAATCCTAAATTAGAAAACTTAGAAACTTTTTCCAAGTATAAAACAAATTTTGGATGGATATTAAAAGCCACGAGGGCAATTATATGATGACAAAATATACATTTTGGGGTAAAATATTCTTTTAAGGGTGTCACGGTGGCGCAGTGGGTAGCACGATCGCCTCACAGCAAGAAGGTCGCTGGTTCAAGCCTTGGCTGGGTCAGTTGGCATTTCTGTGTGGAGTTAGCATGTTCTCCCCATGTTCGTGTGGGTTTACTCCGGGTGCTCCTGTTTCCCCCACAAGTCTAAAGACATGCGGTATAGGTGAATTGGGTAAGCTAAACTGTCCGTAGTGTATGTGTGTGAATGAGTGTGTATGGATGTTTCCCAGTGATGGGTTGCAGCTGGAAGGGCTTCCGCTGCATAAAACGTGCTGGATAAATTGGTGGTTCTTTCCACTGTGGCGACCCCAGATTAATAAATGGACTAAGCCGAAAAGAAAATGAATGAATGGGAATTCTTTTAAATTACCACACATTGCTGTTGCTGAGGGCAGACACACAGAGACATAATAGGTTTGGCTCTCAAATGCATCTTTAGAGCCAAGAATACACTTTTCTATCTTCTTAACAGGCTGTTCACTCATGTGTAAAACGTATACAGACAGTGATGACAACTTTTGACAATTATTCTGTCTGTTAATACCTGAAACACAATATGCTAAGGCAGAATAATGCTACCTACTGTAGCAAAGACTTCACTTACAATCAAACTAACTCATTATGCTGCCATGCCTAAAGATTTCAATACAGAGTTTATGGAAATTGCCATGAACGCCAAGAAGCTTTACACAGCCTTTTGCATAATGAGATAAAATAGCCCATTGTACTGTGACTCAAAGAGTGTTCCTGAAACAGCCACAAACTCTGGAAAAACACTAAGTGTACATATAAATATCCACTGAGCAACTTAGCACACGTAACATACCCACATAAAAAAAATAAAAAACACGTCATGGAAGTTACAACTGACAGCCTTACGCAATTGTCGCAGTTCGGGTCTTTGATGTGGTGGAGACAGTAATACTCAACATGAGACTGCTGTCGCACAGCTCCTCTGGCATCTCTTAGGATGAATTTTAACACTGTCAGTTCTCTTCACTTACATGAAACACAACTTAATCTCAGTTAATCTGCTTATCCAAACAAATAGTCCTGTGTAACATGTTAAGAAAACTTTATTGTGCATGTTTGGTTGGATTTAGAACTTAAACGTTAATTTTCATTCAAACTTTTTTTAAACCACAAACTTTATAGACTTTTACTAAGTTCCAACATGGAGCCAAAAGATGGGATTAACAGGTGTAACTTGCGTATGATATCAGTTTTCTCCCTGACACCAAATTTTTATCCTACAAAACTGTTTGTAGTACACATCAAACACCAAGAATGATCCAAACCACACCAACATATCAAAAATATATGCCAATACCGCAATTATGACATCAATGAATGACATCGATGCTGTTATATAATTGGGGGAAAATAATAATAGTTTCTCAGCTTAAAAGGGATACCTGAAAAACGTTTGATTTTTGTGACACTGGTGGCTGTACAGTAAGTGAATTGCAGCCATACTGCTTAAACTTATGTACATTCCACATAACATGTTTCAATCCCCCGATACAATCAGAGCAAATTTCTTATGGTCTTTAGGTAATGTACAGATAAAAGCCACTTCTCCTCTATCTTGCAGAATGGTTTTACGAACAGTAAGGTACGGTTCCAAATGCATGTCCACATGAGTCTGTTGCAGCACAATTACAAACTTTTCTCAGCCTGGAATTCTGGACTGGACTGGACTGGTATAGAGCATGTGTGCACGTGATATCACTACTCTGTTACCTGGTTGCCTGGTTTCTCAATAATTAACATGAAGTGTGCCATTTCTTTTAAGAAAATAAATATGAGGTATATTAAGGTTTGCAGTACACTTACGTTATAAAGGCAGCAACTGACACATTTGTATTGACATTCCAAATAGCTCCATTATCAGCACCACTATAGAAAATGAAACTGCATCTGTGCTCACTGGCCTGAATAGACACAGAAATGGAATGGTTAAGCATAGAGGAACTTTCAGCCCGATATTGGAAAAGCAGTTAGGTGAAGTTGTAAATACTTTTGCAGCAATATTCAGATAATAAACTTTGTATGAATTTGCAAATAGCCTTTGTAATGTGTTTTTTGTGTTTTGAATTAGAACATAAACACAAAAAGACTGACAGCGGTGAGAAAACAGCAGTTATGAACACATCTGATTGGAACAATCTGGATTTATAGAATCTGTTTGTTGGTTACTTACTCAGACACACGATTGTTAACTGTCTTTACTGAATAAACTGCCAATGATATATATTAACATACAATTTACATAACAAGACACCAAGCCCAGAGTGACGTAAACTGACACATTTTAATAAAACATAAAAACCAATATCCAGACAGATGCCAAAAGTGTGTAGACCATCAGCGGAGCAATCAGGAAAGATTTTTCTGCAATATAAAAGTTTTTCCCCACTCCTGTGATACATGTGTCTTAGATTTGAGCAAATAATATGTGACCTTGTTAATTGTAACTTTATGACAATGTCTGACCAAAAATGTGCAAAGAAAATAATTTTTTAATTAGTGGTGTTTTAAACCAATTGGCAAAATTAAATAGCGAACCTGCACTGTGAAAAAATGAAAGACAAAAAGTCAAGACAACAAATAAGTTTTTAGGTTCTTTAACTTATTTTTATAAGTTAGATAAGTTATAAGTTAAATTAGGTTACAACTAAATTTAAGGTACTGTAGAATTTTAACTTAATATTTTTAGTCAGTTTGATTGATGTAAGTTGATATACTACAACGTTAATTTGATTCAACTAAAAGATTTGAGGCAGCAATAATATTTACAGTCTAACAATATATTTTTTCTTGTTATTTAATTATAATAAAATTTAGACATTAGCAGACAAAAACTAGACAAAACTATAAACTAGACATTACTATATATACTAACAATGCTATTTCTAGTAATAACACTCTGAATTAAGAAAACCTGTTTAAAAGCGATGATCAAATGCCATCAATAACTGTGCAATACCACTCAACTCAAGGCAGTATTATGTCATTCCCTCAATAAAAGAGGTATAGTGATAGCAGGCTGGATCTGCAGGGAGTGAACAACGATGGAGCCCTGAGGATGTGGTCAGGCTACTGTTCAAAGAGCTTGCGGATGTCTAGCCAAACAATGAGCTCATGAGTTTCTGTGGGGACCACAGTGGAGGGCCAGGGTGTTTTTTTCCATCACTCCGCTCGTCTCAGATCCATGTCTCTGAGGTGGTAAGTTTCAAACCCTCTAAAGAGAAAACCCCCTTCTGAATAATGTCAAGAGCTTGTGCTGTACTCACCAGGATCATAAGGCTGAGGTGTACTTTCATCCTTTTAAATTAAATTAGATTTTTACTCTTAGGCACCAGACAAAACATGCCTGTCTGATATATACATATATAAATCAAACATAAAATGATGAATGAGACACTTGGAGATGTGAGATGTCCTGATAAGAGTACAGTTTATCTGATGAGTAGAATAGTACTAATCTATTATTCATTCATTTTTCTTCAGCTTAGTCCCTTTATTCATCAGGGGTTGCCACAGCAGAATGAACCGCCAACTTATGAAGGATATGTTTTACACAGCGGATGCCCTTCCAGCTGCAACCCAGAACTGGGAAACATCCATATACACTCATACACTACGGTCAATTTAGTTCATTCAATTCACCTATAGCGCATGTTATTCAACTTTGGGGGAAACCGGAGAACCCGGAGGAAACCCACGCCAACACAAAAATGCCAACTGGTCTAGCCCGGACTCGAATCTTCTTGCTGTGAGGCGAAAGTGCTACCACTGAGCCACCGTGTCACCCTGGTAATCTATTAAGAATATTGAGGTGAAGTCTAAGACTAGGGGTTTAAAAATCTTACAGATTAAGGCTGTGTGTTATAAACCAGCAGTTAAAGGTGCAATAGGTGATTGTCTTCAGAAACATTTTTGTTGTGCTGGTTGAAAGTCTCTTTACATTCCAATAGTAATGATTAAAGTAAATGATCTAAATGTATTTATATGTATTTTTTATATTCTGAGTAAGGCATAAAACAAAAAAAAAATTTTAAATATTGTCGGGCTGACAATTCCCATAATTCTGATAAGTAGCCCAAACTGTCTGTCAACAAATATAGATTTGTACAACAGCACATCTGCATCACGCAGATCCGCCATTCGCAC
>CAIGQW010054459.1:5677296-5693456 GCA_903798125.1 Danio choprae
ACACACACACACACTACAGGGTCATTCTAACTTATTCTAATTTCGACTCTCAAAACTTTTTGGCACTTTTTTCAGCTTACACATTTCTAAAACTGCAATTATATTAGTATGATATATTAAAATACTGAAAATACTTAACTGATTACTGCACTAGATACTGCAAACATCCTCAACAATCAGCACGTTTCACTGGTAAAATAACATCTTAAATAGTAAATCTAAAAAATTTTTTGAATAAAAGTCTACTGTAAATATCCAGTAGCCATCCAGACACTAGCCTATAGAGGGTCACTGGCTTCTCCCCCAACAGTTAAAACAAGCAAACAAGGCAATATCTTAAGCATGACGTTAAGCATAACGTCTCCTGCAGTGCTGCCCACATCACTCTTGCTCTGTTCCCAGCAGCATTGGGCATTAAAGCTAGCAGACCTGAACCCAAATAGGCATAACAGAGCACACCTTGTTCTCAGCTGTGACTGAAGGAGAAACGCTCCTCCAGCTAGACATCAACGCAAGTCATGATTTACTCTGGAGATCAAGACCAGCATGTCACTCACCATTTTTATAGACACTTTAGATTTAAGGACCATGTAACATAAATGTTAGAAACCTGGATGACTTCATTTCTTTTGCCGAACACATACACATAAAAAAAAAAATAATTATATAAAAAAATATATATATATATATTTATTTTTTTTCTTCTTCATTCATTTTCTTTTCGGCTTAGTCCCTTTATTAATCAGGGGTCGCCACAAGCGGAATGAAACACCAAATTATCCAGCATATGCTTTACGCAGTGGATGCCCTTCCAGCCGCAACCTAACACTGGGAAATACCCACACACTCTTGCACACACTCACATACACTACAGCCAATTTAAATTAGCATTTAATGAATTCTAAATATCTTTTTTTTTTCTAAGGAAGAGGAAAAAAAATCTGTATTTTTAAAGCACATATGTGACTGTGGACCACACTTGACCTTACAGTATGTTGCATGGGAATATTTTTGGCAAAAGCCAAAAATACATTGTACAGCACAATTCAAAACTGTAGTTTTTTTTAAATGCCCAAATCATTAGAATATTAGATCATCGAAAAGAAAGAAAAATAAGTTAAAGTAAATATATACAACTTTAGGAAATGAAAAGAACCAAAGAGCAAACAATAAAAAAAACTGTTCACAGCCTTTATTCTATTTTGATCATAAACAATACAAGTGTGACTCCTAAAAGAAAAATACTGCACACTAAACATAATTATCAGAAAATAGCATGAGTCAAAGATGCTCTTAAGAAGGCCACATTTTTTATTAATGGATCAAGCACATTTAAAGTACATGGATTCAATCTCAAAAATTTCCACAAAAGGTCAGAAGGAAAGTATTTAGTCATAAAAAGGAAAATATATTTTTGATATTCTTTCATAGTTGATGCCTCCACTCCTCCTATGAAATAAATCTGATCTGGTTGTAATTGGCAGGCCAAAGTTACTTTTACAGGAAAGGGAAACTATCTAAAGTGCTTTGGCAGAGTATTCAGATAACATTCTGAAATGAAAACGCTTTATCTCACACCTTCGATCTTCCTCAACTCTGAAAGTAGATGGTTTTTAACTACAAGCACAAAGTATATGTTGAGTGACAATCCCTAGCAGAAGGGATTTTTCCATAGGTTCAGCTAGTTAAATTATGTTTGATGAGAGAATGCCTAAGGAAATATTCTTAGTCGGATAATTACTGGAAACATTTGCGTTCGCCTTTGAATCCTTCTCTGTTTATCTAGCACTATCTCAGGAGTGCTTTTACCCTCTTGTATTTTAGCTCTGTGTGTCACTGGGGACTTTAATGTAAGGCATCTGTTAAAAGCTTCACTATAGTCTCCCTTCCATAGATTCTTTCCTTGTGATGTATAGAGGACTGCCTTGTAAAAAAAACCCATATGCAAGCTGTAAGTCATGATTTTTACCTCGAGAATTTATAAAAGTCCATAGATGTTAAAGTTTTAAGGCTGATGTGACAAGAACATACCATTTTTAGTATAAAACTGGCAGCTGTGATGTAAAGACACAATGTTATTTACTGGTATCTATGGTTCCAAGAAGAACTTTTGACATACTTGGATTTTGTACATTTCACATAATGCAAAAATAAGCAACAGGCCTTTATTTCAAAGAGTCTATAACCCATAAAAGCAGCATGAAAATGAAAAAAAAAAAAAAAAAAATTATATATATATATATATATATATATATATAAATCACCTTCAGTAATCAACATGAATAATTAGCTTTTAGTATTGTCTGAGTTATCAGTTCTGATTCTCCTAGATTACATTTTTTTATATATAAAGGTGAAGATTTCTAACCTTAATGAGACAAAACAAAACAACTATATTATGAAGAATGCTGGTTCATTGACTTGCAAAAAAAAATTTAAAATACTACAGAAGTTAATGGGTAACAGCAACCACCATTATTCAAAATATCTATTTTTGTGTTCAACAGTAGAAAGAAACTCAATTTGTTTTTGAATAAGTGAATAGTGTGTAAATTTTGACAGAATTAAAATTGAGTGAACCATCTGATAATTCCAGAACTGGAATTTATTTTCAATTCCCAACCCTAATATTTAAAGAAAGCTATACCTCAAAATAACATGATGCTTCATGTAAATATAACCAACAGCTCCTCAAATAGAGTAGATGTCAAATGTCTGAAACGTGGAAAGTGAGTTCTGAATGTAAGCAAGCGTCTGGTATTCCTCTCAATTGAAAATTTATAAGACTTTAGGAAGCCTGAGACGTGATGACAATTTCACAATAATGTTTGCTCGGCCAACTTTCTGACTCCCCGAGGCAATCACAAAGACATTATGAGGCAGACAATTTTATGGCTGTACGACCTATCAAACTGTGGAAAGTGGATGTAAGATAAATTAAAATTTCATATCACTCAAATACTGTTTTTTTTCTCAGTGGCTGAGAAGTTTTGTGGAGTGGAGTCTGTGGGGTAGCCAGCTAAAATAATTGTAAATCGCACCAGCCACATGTGGCTTGAGGGGGAAAGAAACACACAAAAAAACAACATGTTAGGCACAGCAGGAAAATAAAACCTAGGAAATAAGGAAAACTCCAGCATATTTTGGGAAGAAAATTAATGATGGTGAAAGAGGCTTTATATCGGGGGGACTGGAACATGCAGAAGCATTTAAGTTTAATACTTTACATGCATTCTTTAATGAGATAAGAATTTAAGATCAGCAATTTGTCTCCATATACTACAGAGGAGTTAACACTACTCCACAAGCCAGTATTATGAAAAATATGTTTTACACGTATGTATTTAGCAGAAATAGATATAGTTGTTTATCTAAAGGCCAACAAATAAATTGAATTGAAAGGAATGTTTCACTTGTGTATACATTAAAACAAAGTGTAAACATAAAAATAAAGGTTTTTATTACATTTACATTGGAATTAACCACGCACGTATACACACGTGCACACATACACAATCTATCTTTGAATATAGCTTTTACCAAACCTGTTCTGCTTTTTGTTTTTTCCTCATCACATACAGCAGATCACAATGGCATTAACTTTAAACAAAAATAAAATTAATATTCACACATGAACACATAATAGGTATTTAATAAGAAAGTACTTAAGGTCAGGGTTAAGAGTAGATATACTGTACAGTAAAAATAGCTTTTTTGTCCCAATAAGACAGCAACGATTTGCTAAATTTACACTCAATATGGTATTACTTCATGTTGTTTTATACTGTAGGCTTAATACTAAGGTGCAAAATATCTGCCTCTATTTCAACTAATAACAAATGTTTATACACTTATTACACATAATGACACTATATCTACATTGTAAATATAATGCTATTAGACCTAGCTGTAAATAGCATAACTCTAAATCTGTCTCCCAAATAGCATACATTTGCACTGTTCTATGCCATTTTGTAGTATAAATAGTGTAAGTAGTGTGTTCACACTGACAATTATAAAAATTATACGTGCACTTTAAATATCCGGATGATGCAGTTATTCAGCTAATAAACAGAAGTGTGGAATGTTGCTCACATATTGGAAAATGCAGCGCTATCGACCACTGAGATTGGATTACTTGATTTATTTTTGATTGCAGAAGCCTCCAGATGGTAAATGTGGTTATACTCGTGATTACCAGGTACTATTTGGTAGTTTGGTCATTTATTTCACTAATTTGGCAATCATTAAACATTGAAATGGGAAATTGTTTGAATTTCCTGTTACAAAAAAAAAAATCTAAAATAATAAATGTTCCATGTGAATTTAGTGTTCTATTACATTTAGTGTTCATATGAGTGTATAAGTGCATAAGCACATGCATAGTGTGCCATTTACAGTAGGATGCAGCTTAGGAAACCAAAAAAATGTTTTAACAGTGTAAATTGCATCTATTGATCTACCTTAGTAGCTCTTGGCTTTAGATAACATACCACCTACAAAAACCTTACTCTAAATTGACAGTGTTATGAAATAAAAAAGTGATTTATTTTTATCTATATTTCTATAGTCCTTTTTACATTGTGCTAAAGCAGCTTAACATAGCTGAAGGATAGACAATAAAAGCCAGAACGTCATTTCAGATCATGGAACATTTCAGCAAATCAAACAGGCAAGAGATTAGTGGTAATGCTGGTGTAAATCTAGTTAAATTAAAACTAATTCAGTTCAATTTACTGTAGTATAAATGTCACTGTTTAAGGCTGATTTACTGAAGAGCTGATCATGCATTTACCAAAGCAACCATGACATGTTACCTTTTTTACTTAAATCTTTTGTCAAAATGCAGGGCATGAGACTGACAGAACTGTCAGAATTTACAAATCATGCAACATATTTTGAGGTGAAAATAGAGAGTTGTGCAAAGATCTGTGAAGTAAGCTTTCTTTAAATGATAATCTGCCTTGTAATCATCATTTGCATAAAGAGGAATGTTGTTAATTTAAAAAAAACTGTTAATTGCACTAAACACTAAAGCAAACTGTATACACTGTAAATAAGCGATTAGTTGACTAGTTGATTAGTTGAAAAAATATTAAACTGTTTCTTTTAAAGCAATTTGTTGGCATTTACAATAGTTATACAATTTAAGTCAACTTAACAGTTCCAAGTTGTATTCACTTTTTAATGTAAAGTCAACAGGTTCACTTTTTACATAAAGTAACATCACTTTTGAAGTTGGTATTGGCCTATGTTTTTTTAAGTTTAGCAAAAATGCTAGTTTTTATTTATTTATTTTTATTTATTATTTATTTAGACCAATGGGCCTGGGAATCATACAACAACTTTAAGAAAAACTAAATTCCTTCGAAAAGAAAACAAAAAATAAAAAATAAAAACCTGCTAGTCATCCCAGCCCCAAAACAAAAGTGTCACTCAACCACTGCAGCAGTTTTTCCCTTCACACAAACACATGCATCATTATCATGGTACACTAGAATTCTCAAAAACTAGCCCACTTTTCTATACACTCAATGCCAGACAGCCAGGTGTGGAATCAATAGCCTGATGTCATTTTTCAAGCTCTGCACATGTGCTGGAGCCCTCTATGAGACTATGGAAAATGACTTTGGGTAGGGCTACTGCTACATGTGTGAACGTGTTGGTGTCGAGGAAGGTCCGTGTTCAGATATCACTCACAGGTGAGACAGACAGATAAGTCGGCTCATAGTAAAGCCAAAACTAATAAAAGAAGCAGCCATGGAGACGTTCAGCTGCATGTACAGAAATACCAGTCCAATTTTTATTCCAAAGTAGAGTTAAAATCTAATTTTCAGCTGCATGTTTGGTTACACTTAACTGGAAACAAGGTGGATGAGAACATTTTATATGACTGGCATTTGTGGAGTACCCATTCACTTCCCCACCACTTATATTAGTTTTGTCAATCACATTAATCAGTCTTTAACTGAATGCAATCTCCCCTTTTTTGTAGGATTAACGCATTCATTTTCTTTAAATAAAAGTAAATGAAACAGCTAATTAATACATTCAGCTATTTAAATTGTAAAACAAATTGAAATTACATTAAAAAATATTCTACTGTTGTGGAAAACAAAAAAAAACCTTCTCAGTGTGTCTGAATTTACCAAATTCTTGTTGTGTGTCTGAGTAAAATATAGTTTATTTATTATTCAGTAAACAACTGATTCAAAATCATTTTTATCTTTTTTTTGCTCAAAAGATAAGATGATTTGTTCAAATTTAAATAAAAGCTGAGAAATGCTTTGTGTGTGCGTGCGTGCGTGCATGCGTGCGTGCGTGCGTGTGTGTGTCATATCGATTTAAAAAAAAAACTTGCTGGCTGAATAAAAGTAAATTATATATATATATATATATATATATATATAAAAACACAAAACAAATATTTTAACTTCAGAAGAGTTAAGAAATCAATATTTGGTGAAAACAATTGATATAAGAAAACGTTATTCTGATATTCTCTGGAAAAAAAATGTTTTAAATGACAAAATTTGAACTTCACAACCATTATTATGACATAAGTTATCGTTAATATAAATTCTAGAATATCTCAGTGTCTTCACAAAGTTCCAGTATGAACATATTTCCCACAATTTAACAAAAAAGGTCAATTTCAAAATCAATTTCTTTCTGTTGCTGACAACAAACTTCTTTTCACGGTGGCAATGTCAGTTGTTTCAGATTGGAAAGGATGAGTAATTTGAGGCTTTGGGGTGAAGAGGTCACCTGAGGTCAACACATGCACATCCATCATCAATGCAGACAGCAGAACACTTCAGCCTTGTTCAGAATAATGTTTACCCAGCAGAATCTGTGTGAGGTGGTCCTGCTTAACAGCCTGACCTGGTTTTGTATGTTTCACACCTCTTATATTCATCGAATGTGTGCCTAATGTTCCAAATCGAAAAGTTCCTTGATTATGAAGGAACCCTTTTTTAAGATATATTTTTTGGGTGATTTTGCCTTTATTACAATAGGATAGTAACCAAGTGAATTAAGAGAAAGTGTGTGGGTGGGGCAGCCAGTTGAAATATGGGGCATTTACATTTTGCATCTTTTTGCACTCAAATTCACGAAAATACAGATAGGAAGTGGCTTCTTGTTTGTCACAAGAATAGACAAGACTTTGTTTGAGCATGGTTCATTGTGGCATGCATACATTGTATTATTACAGTCTTTTAGCTGCATAATTAAAAATTAAATTTCCTGTGTTTCAGTTCCATTAGCTTGTTGCATGCACTGGTGACAATTCTCTGTGAACCAATAGCGTTCGTCTGCTCAAGTCTAGCTGTTCGAGTCTAGCTCCACCCTCTTGGTACTGTACTGTTGTGCTGAGTAGCCGTATAAAAGCGTCCCAAGAAATGGTATGGTACGGTGTGCTATTCTGGTACTTCTGACAGTGGAAACAGAAATAAATGCAATCAATGCATTCAATATGCTGTACTGTACTGTACCAAATCGATCAGTGGAATTGAGCCATAAAGCCTTCAGATGAGCTTTACAACACAAACAATGTCCTTAACCATTGTGTACATATAAGCATTATATAAGTGTAATAATTGACTTTGGTCTGTTGAATTAATAGAAAATTTATATTAATAGAAATGCATACACACCATGACCACAGCACCACCTCGGGTGAGCATTAGTATTTAATAATTCAATGAACCAGTGTCAGTTATTACTTAGTGTGTAATATTGCTGTTTGAGTATAAACACTATCTGCAAAGTTATTGCACTCAAAGTTTAATATAAAGAGAGAATTTTTCTCTTTCAGATAATTTGCTTTTTAAGTGCTACAACAATAAGGTTGTTGGGACAAGCTTTAAACTAAAAAAAAAAAAACCTCCTAAATATGACATTACCTTTAATGTGCACTAGGCCATTAGCCAACCAGACACCATTGCATATTTCTGTGGGATAGCCTTCTTAGAACAAACTGTTTTTAGAAGAACAGACTAGTGTAGAATAAAATACGTCATAATATGTTAATATATAAGAGGGAGGACAATGTTTATGACAATGCATAAACATTGTCCTCCCTCTACCCTATGAACACAATTGAGTCTTTAAAAACTGCAGATTAAACATCCCTTTAAAAAGCATTGCTTTTAGCAAAAAACGACCACTTGAACAACTGCACAAAGTTGTTGTCATCGGCCGCTTGACAAGACTTCAATAGAATGAATGCATTTTTTACAGCCTAAATACATGAAAGATCCTCCTACGTTCACATCCCCCATGATTCCTGATCTTTGCAGCTGGGATGAAGTCACAGATCAGTTTCTTGGTTTGGACCACCTCCGCTATAATTACACTTTCACCCTGCAAGACCCTTTCTATATTCACAAACATGCACAAATCGAGATCTGTCTTGTAAAACAAAGAAATAATTCCTGCTGCTTAATCTTTAGCAACTCCTCAAAAAAAGTTTCTGAACAATAATAGCATAGCATTGCTATTACTCTGAGGAGCTGTCAGTGACCTCAAATGCTCAGTTTTTCCATGCCTGGAAAACTTGAGTGCTTGGGTGTTCATGCGAGATCACAACAGATCAAAGATTTTTTTTCAATCTGAGGTCAGGTTTGAAATTTCACATCTGACTTGTTTTTCCATAAACGTTTGAACTTATTTTTGTACATTTTTACAGAATAAAATAAAAAGTAAACTAAATTGTACAAAAGTAAGTAACAACATAGATACCTGAGCACAGAATACAGAATACATTTTATTTCCAATACTAATAAGAAATCTTATATAATTGTGTGAAATGTATAATAATAAATTATAATCTAAGAACTTTCAGTAATAATCCCATTGGAATTAACGGGAGTTTACAAAATATTACTTCAAAATAAATTAGTTTTACTTACATAAACTGTCTGGCTGGCTGGATTTTGAAATAATCTTCTGAAATGAGTGGCTTTTTAAAGGTCACTCATTAAAACGTAAGAAAGCCAGTGACCGTCTGAACTCTCTGTGTATCAGGTCAGATTTCTTTACTTCCACTGAAGCATGCAAGATGTTCTTTGGATCCTCCATATCATTCAGGATAACATGGATCATCGCACATAAGCTTCTGACTTTTGAAGAAACACAAAACCTGCCATATCGAGATGGATGACATCACACTCTTCTGTTTGTGCATGGTACATTGCATCAGATGCAACAGATCAGAGGACACAGTCTTAAAGATAAACTATTATCATTCTTGCTTCCTTTGAACTGATGATCTACCCTCTGATTATCTGAAGCTAACACTCTCTGGGTTCCCTAAAAAGTCAGATATTCATGCTATGAAGTGGCTCAAAGCCCAGGTTGATATGCAAAAGTGCCTTGTTACCAAATACAGTTAGTGAACCACAGTAGTATAAACAAAAGACAGATGGAAAGTAAAGGGATGAAAAGAAAAATGAACTATAGATAAAGTGTCATGTGCTATAGTTTTGTAGTGATCTGAAATGATGTGAGATGTCGGACAACATGGTACTCATGTTTATTTGCATTTATGAGATGTTTACGCTTGCTAGAAGAGCAATATCTTTCATCTTGCACATTTATGTCAAACACTTAAGATTTATAGTGACAGTCATGGTCGTCTCAACAACAGTGATGACTTCAGCGTTGAGCTATTTTGGTTTGTCTCATGCTGCTGTGAGGAATTGGAGCTTTACAATTGGTTTTAGATAAAAGGTTTTAGCATGTCTAATGGATTTCTAGCAACTAAAGCTAGTTTAATACATGTTTCCATTAGCATGTTCATTTAATGCATTATTTATTGATTTTAAATCACAGCCAGTTTTATTAGGACTGCATCCATTTACTGAAGTTCTTCAAAAATGCAAAACACAAATTACTATTTTCAATTACTCATCTGATTCTTAGAAACAATGTTTTTTAGTTATGATTATGTCATTATTTCCATTACCAAAAATAAAAAAAGACACAATGAAACTAAAGTTGGACCAAAGATTCAAAGGGGTTCACATCCCATTACCAGATCCTAAAAATGTGAATTTGACATCATGAGATCAAACAAATTGTATTACCAACTCGAATTCCGAGTCAAATTTGGAATTTTTCATTCACTTAGAGCTATGTTACAATACACACTGCATTAAAGTTATTTAAAAAAACTCCATAATATGGTCAAAATGTAGTAATGTAAATGTAATAATCAAAATGTGGTACTTTATGCTCTTCGTGTATAGCTTTATGCTCTTTGTGTATAGAACAAACATATGAACTACTACAATAAGTATCATATATTTTCAAGACCAATTTAGCTGACTTCAATTACAAACACAATGCATAGTTGCAGCTTGAGCTAAGAAATGTTAACTTCTAAGTACTAAACATTTCCTCTGAGTGTAAATAACAATCAATTACTTAACATGGAAGGCAATGAGCTAATGCTCACAAATATCACAGTTAACGGCGTATCAATGAAAAACACATCTGCTACGGAAATGATGGCATGTACAACATGGGATGATACGCAGTGGGTGGATGGGAATTAGAGCCTGATTACAACCCCATATATTGCTTTCACCTGTGTCTGTCACATAATAATTTCTCCACAGGAACCACTGCGCACAACAAACAGATGCTAGTCTGATATTTTCTTTCTGAAGTGAAATGCAGTCTGAGAGCTATTCATTTGAGATCACTTTGTATTTTCCTTTCCTTAAGGGGAATCACTAACAAGCTATCAGCTTTGGAAAGTGCGTGTGTTCTCATTAACATAGTTTGCATAATAGCTGTGGGGTATTTATCTAGCAAAGTACCATATTCCCTTGATTTGTCTCTCATTGACACAACTTTTATTCATAAAAAGATGCACTTATCATATTGATAAAATGTTTTCTGGAATTGCTGCACCAGTTTAGGATTAGAAATGGATCTTTAGCCGTATCTAATGGAAAAAGAATCAACCCACATTTACACACTAGTTATAGTTACAATCACAGTGCAAAGTTACCTTGGCCAATGACATAGATAAGAGAGCTCTATGAGCAAACCACGGTGCTGCCTGTCATTGTGAAGGAGACAAAACTTGTGCAAAATCACCAACACATGGTGCCGTTTTTCTCACCACCAGCATGTGGAAAACTGATGTTCACTTCTAATAACACTTTTGATCAAAGATCACTTTCAAGAGGTTACCTTATAAAGTCTTTTGCTCTGACACCACTTCATGTGTCTCTGATTTAAATAAATGTTACCATGGAGACTGCATTCATTACCTCATATTGAAATGTAGAAGCCGGAATTTCAGAACATCTAACTTAAATGTTTAGCAGCTGCTTGTGACATTCATTATCTTAGATCTTAGACATTCATTATCTCATGTTTGGTGTACTAGAAAGAAAATGATAAAACAATGAATGGAAGGAGAGGAGGACGAAAATAAAGATAATATAATGGATCAATGAACAGATAGACAGACAAACAAACAGACGGGCAGCTGGATAGACAGGTGGTGTACAAATGAATGGACAGATAGATGGATGGACGTATAGATGGACAGACATAAAGAAAGAGATTTGGATGGATGGATGGATGGATGGATGGATGTACGGATGGAGGGACATAAAGAAAGAGATTTGGATGGATGGATGGACAGACATAAAGAAAGAGATTTGGATGGACGGACGAATGTACGGCTATA
Organism: Danio choprae; assembly: GCA_903798125.1. Classification (NCBI taxonomy): domain Eukaryota; kingdom Metazoa; phylum Chordata; class Actinopteri; order Cypriniformes; family Danionidae; genus Danio; species Danio choprae. Next base: position 5,689,010 of record CAIGQW010054459.1, read on the forward strand.
AAGAAAGAGATTTGGATGGACAGACAGACATAAAGAAAGAAATTAGGATGGACAGATGGACATAAAGAAAGAGATTAGGATGGACAGATGGACATAAAGAAAGGCACTAAAAATACAGTTCATTATTTCCACATATATTATTTTCCAATGTCTTGGCTACACTGCATAGCATCTATTTTAATTATGCTCTCAGTACTTGCTTTAATCTACATTACAGTCATTTACTGAACTGCTTGCTAACCAAAAAACTGAAGGAAATGAAATTAATGTGTGGTAAATTGTTCAACAACATGTTTCTGCTGATTTGCAATTCCATAGATCTTTCTCATGTTTCAGCCCTTTTTTACATTTACTCCAAACCCTGAAACCCTGCAGATAAGAGGATGAAACTCTGTCCACAGTCTAAAGTCAATGGATCTTGATTGACCAGAGACAAATGATAATAGAATACACAGTCCATCAGTGTGAACAACTCAGCAAAGGTCTCAGCTGTTCCCACTGAGGAAGTAAAAACCAGGTGAGCTTTGTACTTACAAGAAGCACAGTTTCTGTTCGACATCTGCTCTGAGAACACCTTGTTAGTCTTATAGAGTGTGAATGTTCCATAGAGAAACATCCCACATCAGGCAACTTGTAAATACCACCAAACTGGAAATTAAGACTTTGCAGGACTACCATAGTAAATTTCTAGATTTCAGTTTTTATTACAGTACACAAAGTGTGGGAAATGATCTTAAAGCTACAGTATGTATTTTTGGCACTATAGTGATTAATAATATATATATTAGTTATTGGAAACTATTTGTAAATCTATGTATGTTTAAAGAGAGTATTGTATTATATTTGTCATTTTCCCTTCATCTTAATTTTGGAGGCTTTAAAATATATTCACATAAAAGGATCACCAGGTAAAGAGTAAATTAAGCAGAAACCCACTGGAATCTAAAAATGAAACAGGATTTTTTCAATAAAACAAAACAAATCCAGACCTACTCAACATAGTGGCATAGTGCAACAAAATAAACAGGCTTTTGTAAGTATGAATCACCACATCACCAAACTCCTGCACATTAAAAAGCGACAATTTCAAGCAATAACAGAAACATATGTCAATCGTTGTAAACTCCAACATAATAATAAACTCCAACATAAAACCAATGAAAGAAGAACCATTATCTACTTTTTTTAAGACGCAAGTATCATGTTCCCTTTCTCTTTTTCTCTCATCTCCTCATTCCAGCATAGATCCTGACCCTATAACCTGATCACTGAACTCCAGACAACAGTTGCAACTGGTAGCCGGCCGTCCGGAAATAGACACAGAACAGGAGAAGTGAATAGCAGGGGCTGTAAATATGGGTGGGGGAATTAGAAGCTCATGCCTTCAGATCCCTTTGTGCCAAGGGGAGGAGAAAAGTGGAGAGGGGGTGGACCAACCCCAATCCCAAAGCCTGTTGTAAAGGAGAGAGAGAGAGAGAGAGAGAGAGAGAGAGAGAGAGAGAGAGAGAGCAGCAGCAGCACAAAAAAAAGTTACTGCAACAGAGGTGATGGACTTAGTCCAGTAAGACTGACAGGGAACACACAGACTCTTCATGAGGGCTGAGAAGAACATGCTGGTGGACTTTCACTGCTCTCAAGAGTCCAAATCCGCAGAGGAACCAACATCTACAACCCTTAACAGAGATTTCATCTGATTGCCTGGGGTCTTCAAAGCCCACATCTCTCATACTCTTCAACAACACTTGAGAGGATTTTAACCAGGAATATATATATACATAACATTACAACTTAAGGACATATTTTATTTAATGCCAAACTTTGAAGGATTTCCACTTTATTTAATGCATTCATTTCATTCCCTTGAGAGGAGGACTTGAAGGAGGACTTGTCAGAGTTCTTAAGAAAAGAGTCATCACAAAGACAGTGGTGTTTAATTGAAGACTGAAGACCTTTCCACTGACACCGAGGACATACTAACAAAGAGAGACAGTGGGGGATTACGACAGACACAGAGAGAATCAGAAAGTGGGAGAAGAGAGAGGGAAACCCCACAGAGCAATCTTTGCAAGTTGTGATGCTGATTTCCAGAGAGGGTCTTCACACGCTTTCTCCTGGACATTGACGGATTTCAACAGGGTTCTGTGCAATAGCCTGGGATCATCTGGTAAGGCTAAGGTGAGCCCTGAGGCTCCACTCCCTCTCAAAACGTGTAATTGCATCCGGCTCAACACCACAATGCTTGTGCTAATCTTGGAATCAACTATTAAACACCTGTTTGTGCTTGGCAGAACTTGTGTGCCTTTTTCTAACATGCTCAGTTTCAGGGGTTGTTCCGTGTGTTTTGGTAATGGTTTTTAGGGTTCACCTTCCCATTTAGATGGTGTCATGGGCTGTCTGTTGCCTCAGGCGACATCCCATTCTGATGGTTTAAGTGGAGGGTTAATCTTTGCCAGGCTGAAAGAGAGTCCTACTGGGTTGCTGAGGGTAATGTATGTGAGAGATTAGGGGACAGAGTGTTTTTAGTGGTTGAACTGGTAATAAATAAACAATGGCTGTTATCACTGAGAATCCCGGATGCAATTTAGGGCAACAAAGTGGCCGCATCATTGATGACGTCTAGAAAAGGTCTAGACAGGTTTACGAATACACTGAGGTGTGAATGAAGGAAAAGGAAATAAAAAAGTGCTGTAAAGAAACATGAAAGGAAATGTGTGCTGTGGTGGGGGGGGGGGGGGGGTGATTTACATAACGCATACATACAAGTAGTATTGGGTGTAATTAGTTACAATGTAACTAGTTAATGTAATTAAATTAAGTTTCCACTGAAAAGTTGAAGGGATTCATTTTAATAATTTTCACTTTCAGGTAATTTACATACAGTTACTTAAAACATACTTGCCTAAAATTCTGCAGAGTAATATATATATAAACTTGATTTTTCAATAAAATAACACTGAAAAATGCTTTTGCTGTTTGTACAAACTGTTAATTTAAAATGAGCTGAATCAACACAAGGTTAGATTTGTAAGACGATTACACGTGGTTAAGATACAATTATTGTCAACATATCATATGTATAAAATATGGTGTTATTATATATTTGCAACATTTTGTGGTTTGATAGAAGTGGTTATCATTTCTTAAGTTTTTTTTAATAAAGCTAAAATATAAAGAGTTTCATTTGTGTATGCTTTGCCATTTATACAGATTTTAAGTAGTTCTGAGTCAAGTAATTAAATACTTATTTAACTATAATTCAGTAATTAAGTTACTTTTTAGTAATTCAAAAGTAATTACAATGCTATTTTAATCCTGTAATAATGTTTAGTAATTAATTACTTTTTTGAAGTAAATTACCCTGGATGCAGGTCAGGGATGGATTTTACACTACCAGTTTTGAGAGCATCTTGAGTTTTTCTCTTCTATCCTACTACTCATCGTGTTCTCTCAGAAACTTTGAAGATTTGTCATCAGGGTTTAGTAAAGACTTGCTCCTAAATGATTGGTGTGTCTCTGCTGAGTCTAGAAGAGTTCTATGTGCAGAAAACGCTAAGAAAAGGCTAGAGTATAATAGGAGATGCCTCTCATTCTTCGAAGGTATACTTTAAAGTATTGCCCTCTGGAAGAAGATTTAGAAGCATTAAATGTTAATCTAATAAATACACATTTACTTTTGTTCTAAAGGCTATTAGTTTTTATAATAGTAATAGTAGTAGTATTTTTTACTTATTTTTCTAATTTATTGTCTGTGAAATCTATTTTGAAGCATGCTGGGCTGTATTTTTGTTCACTTCTTTTTATATAGTTTTTGTGTTATGATGTCATCTGATGCTACTGCCCTACCTTAATTGCCCCTTGTGGGATGAATGAAGTTGTTAAACTTAAACTTAGGGATGCAAGGCAGAGATGGAGATTAAGGGAGAGTAAGTAAGCTACAGATCCCCATCCCAGAGAGAAAGGTTTGGATGGGACAGGATGCTGGAGAGTTGACTGTTGCTGTTAGTCTTTGTTTCATTCCCCAGGAAGCTGTTTTCCATCTGTAGGGATCGGAACAGAGGCAGACTTCTGAATCAGGCTTTGTTCTGTTTAAATAAGAGCTTATGGGTTAAGACGTTTTCAAAATAAGACTAGTCTCTAGTACTCTCTTTACACTGTATGGATGGGCATGCCATGGCAACAAAATACACAAAGCTCATAATTGCAACTGTATACAACGCACCCATGATTGTTTATACAATGGTCTAGACGCAAGGTTTTCAACTAGGGGTTCCTGAACTCCAGGGGGCTCGCAGTAAAGAAAACAGACAAACTTTGCTTATATTTGCTTATTTGCTGATTAATAATTACTAAATAAATATAATACAACATACTAGCATTTTTTAAAAGAATGTTATGTGGTAATAACTAAATTATATATATATATATATATATATATATATATATATAT
>CAIGQW010054459.1:5696283-5713625 GCA_903798125.1 Danio choprae
GTGTGTGTGTGTGTGTGTGTGTGTGTGTGTGTGTGTGTGTGTGAATGAGAGAGTGTAGGGGTGTTTTCCAGTACTGAGTTGCACCTGGAAGGGCATCCGCTGTGTAAACCATATGCTGGAATAGTTAGTAGTTCATTCCGCTGTGGCGACCTCTGATAAATCAGAAACTAAGCTGAAGGAAAATGACTGAACGAATAAATGAATGAAGGCAGGAAAAGCTCAGTTTATAAAATAATAAAGTTTTTGAAAATGCCGCCATTGTCATGTCAGTTTAAATACCCGAAAACAAGAGTCATTGAAAACAATGATGCCACGCGCATACATGGTAGTACATAGTAGTGTTGTTGTTGCTTAATGCTTTATCAGCAAAATTGTTGATTTACTTCATATTGCAATCAACAGGGGAGACACATTTTACACATATGGCAAATTCTATGCTGAGCCACGAACAGCACGTCATCGCTTCCTTACAGGTGCTGTTTAATAACAGATGGTGGCAGTGCCAAAATACTGGCCTGGCATATATAATACAGGGTTTTCGACTATTTGCAAGAATGTGTAAATGCAGATAGTTTTGAAAACTCTGTCGTGTAAAAGTGAAATTTTGCTATATTGTTGTAGTGTAAATGTAGCCTAAGTAACAAAGGTTCACAATGTGTTCATACACTGCCATCCCCAAAACACATTTCTTTAGTTTTACTAATATTACTATCTCCTCTTTACAAATGATGATAAACTGAACAAAACTGAAGTATATAATGACTGAATATCCTTTACAGCATCTGCATATCTTATTGCATTCAATTCATCAATGTGAAATGACTGATTCTGAATAGCAAACTGTAAAACACATTTTACAATTACATTCCACAATCCTGTTTGCTTCTTCAATTTGAGTTTATATTCAAGCATTAAATGCCATTCCAAAGCACATTGTTAATAGCTCACAAGACACAGCTTGTTTCTATTGGTTATTGTCCTTTCCCTTTTCAAGAGGTGTTTCTTTAACTTTTATAAGAAATACGTGGAATAGTTCAATAGCAGTTCAGTCATGCTACAGCTTGCAAGTCATGCCACATCTGTAATGGAACACTGGACGAGGCAAAACTTCTCTTTGGCCTGTCAGGACACTTCTCAAGGTGCGCGTCAGTAGGACAGCAGGCTCTGGAGGATTTTGTTCCCACCAAAGGCATAATGACAGCTTTTTGGATTAGGCAGATGTGCTTTCTCTTGTCCTGCTGCTCACACAGACAAAAGCATTTCCACTGTCTCTTTAAGCTGGCTGAGGAGACTTGGGGTCTCCACTGAAATTCTACATCACACGCTCTCAAACACATCTTATGTTCCACTCAGAGAAACCACAGGTATCTCTGTTTCTAGACACAGCGCAGACACACACTGAGGCACATGCTCACACACCACAGAGAAACCACATACTGGCCACAGCATTAGATCACATGAGACCCTCTGTCAATATATCCAACAAGTCGCAAGTCCAACCTATCATTACTGGTCTGTTACAGTGGCACGAGGGGGTTCCTTTGCCTCTCATGAAAAACACTCTCTAGTGGAAACCATCATTATTTTTTCCTTTTAGGAAAAAAAAACACGTTTGAGGAGGACACGCTATTGTTGATTGGGGATTAGTTATAATATATATAATATTTATTTAAATGTGTCAATAGTAAAAACCATACCATTCACATGTTCAGAAACAGTAAGAGGTGTACATTTTTTAAAGAAGCCAATTCTGCTAACCAAGGCTGCATTTATTTGATGAAAACTACAGGAACAATTCAATGTTGTTTCAAATGAAAGTTATTCCTGTGATTCAAAGCTGGATTGTAATCATAATAACTCCAATCTTCAGTGTCACATGATCCTTCGCAAATTATTCTATTATGACAATTTGCTGTTCTATTATGATAATGCATTACTGGTTCAAAATAACTAATAATGATTCCTACAATTATCAGTGCAGAAAACATTTTGTCTAGTTTATTTTGGAAACCGTGATACATTTTACTTTTAGGATTCTTTGATAAGTTTAAAACAATAAATACATTTATCATGTAAATAAAAAAATATTGCAAATAAAAGCAATTGTAAGCTCTGTACGAACATGCATATTTATAAATTTGGTCATAATTTACTCAGCCTCAACATGTTCTAAACCTGCTTGTGTTTCTTTCTTCTGTTGATCACTAAAGAAGATATTTTGAAGAATATTTAAAACCTGTAGCCATTAACTTCCATGGTATTTTCCCATACAATAGCTACTGAATTACAACAATTATCAAATTTTCTTATTTTGTGAGTTGAAAATTTGGGGTGAACTATCCATTTAATATTAAAGTTGTCTGAGGTCACTGTCACTAACTAGTGTCAGTGTCACTAATCACTAACTGAGACACAGCTGGGTTCAAATGAAACAAGAAAACACAAGTGTGATACAAGAGACATGAAAGTACTGCTGTTTCATCTATATGAATGAACAGACTAATACAGCATTACCATGGATGAGGATGGCTATTAGGAAACATCTGATACTGAATGCAACAACTGACCAAAACAAATGAATTATTTCAGAAAATTTAAATCAGCAGATCTGATCTGAGTCTTCTTCTGCAAACACCCAGTTTAAAATGGTAGAGTTCTGGAACAAGGTAATTGGTTTCTAGCTGGTCATTAGCTCATAAAATTTGTATGGTTTAACAGACCAGTTACCAGCTGGTAAAAGGAGTTTGTGGCATTAAGGAGTGTTTTTAGAACATTAACAACATGCTTAAAACAGCTAATCACCTAATTAGACTAGAAACCAGGTACCGTTTCAAAACACAGACACAGACTTAAGATAGATTTTCCAGTAGGCGTCTCTATAGATTCTTCTTGTCAGCCTTTCAAATTTCAGACAATCAATCTGTCAGTAAGATTAGAGAGACAAAATAGGTTTGTGAGGATGGGACACAACTGGAGACTTCTAATCAGACATGTCCAGACAGCAATGGGGACATAAGAAGGACATAATTTGTTTTCTAGTGAATGTTTATGTGCCACTTTTTTTTTCCTATAAAGATTATATAACTTTACAGCAAATGGCCGGAAATACGAAAATAGTTTGGAAGCACAAATAAGACAGATCCTATGTAAACAGCTTTCAGACCCTCTTTAATGTCTGCGTTCAGTTTAAACAGTAAGACTGTTAAGGGTTCTGTCAAAGCTCTAAGAAAAAGAGAGATGAATACGGAGTGACATCTAGAATTTGCAACGCGAGCTGGCTATTAGTTGAAAATATCTGTGTCGACCGAGGGGTGAAGTCATGATGTGGACAGACAGATTGCAGGTTTCCTGTCCATTCGCTGACTTCATTGCCAAAGGTCTGTTATTGTGGTTACTGTGTATAAACAACCACAATAAAATAAACAACCTGAATACTGTTGCATCAACCCTCCGTCCTCTACAATGGAGAGACAGTTTGACGGCAGTGATGTTAATATCAGTGGTAAAATGTTTCATTCAGTAAAAATCCCTCCATTAATGCTAATACTCTGAAAATCTTCCTAATGTTAAAACTGGATCGTCTCAACCTCTGGCTGTCCTCCCAGAATCTGTTATAAAACAAATCTAATGAGCACTGCAATCTCCTATTCTCCAGACAATTTCTTAAAACCTTGCTGTCAGCTTTGCATGTTGTCTGTGCCATGATGATAGCAGGAAACATTTTGAACATGTTTTTGAATTTAAAAAAAGATCTATACAATTTAAAGATGGTAATTCATTTTCATGATTGTGGTCATTAATAATTATAGCTCTTAAAACATCTCTATTACACAAAACTTCTCACAGAACTGCTTGTCTGTGTTTGCACATTCCAGACAGATTGTCAGTTTGTGCAATGGCAGTGAACTCTTGCTTATTTTTAGTGACTCTTCGTGCAGTCAACAAGTGGCTGTTTTTATGAGTCAGTCACGGAATCGTTTAAGAGATTTGATCAAACACACTGATTCAATTATAAGCGAGTCAATGAATCATTTATTAGAATTTATTGAAGATTTGGTTCAAACCCATTGATTAATTCATGAATTACCTGCCAACTGTTGCTAAGTTTCATTCAGCAACAAAATAACAGCTTTTGAGTGAGTCACTGAATTATTCACTTAACTCAAAAACACTGCAAGGAACACATTTGCTGTTTTTATGAATGAGGCATTATTTATTCAAATAATTTGTTATAAATTATATTCAATTATGACCAAAAAGTGACAGTCTTTATTACGGATTCATTTACTTTTTTTCATTCAATTGATTAATCAAAAATACATTGATTTATGACTGAATCGCCATTATTGTGTGCTGCTTAGAGATGCAATGATTTAAGGAACTGATGTAAATGCTAGTTATTCAGTATATAAAAAAACTACACAATAGAACTATTGTTTCAAGAAATGTCAAATGCTAAAATTAAGTGTGTGTGTGGTATAAGAAGCTGTGCATTAGGAAAATATTTCAAGTAAACTTCCCCATTTCTAACTAGAGATTTTTTAAATCTGTGCATGTGTGTGGAGACCAGAGAACGTGCTTGCAATCTGTAAGAAAGGTGTCAAACAGTGGCAATCTGTAACTCAATCCACCATCAGCTTTCAATTAGAGTTCCCAAAGATGAAACACTCTAGTTATACTTTCTTAGCAGAAGTGTTCACCAAAGCCTTTGCTGCTATCTCTACTTCCAATGCTCACTGCATGTCCTCTTCCAGACACCCTCAGGCTGCTCACTATGATTGAAACATGAAGTAAATAGCACAAAGTGGGTTCATGCCATGAATATAAAAGGCCATATGTTGTGTCATTACAGGGCTTCAAAAAGTGTGATTTATGCAACTAGTAGTTTTACTGTGAATCAGTAATTCAATAATAATTCACGTCACACTTTCTTGGAGACTGAAGAACGTGTCTACATGTAAACGCAAGTAAATTGCATTTAAAGTAGAATGGAAAAATGACCCCACAGTCTAAACTTTTAACTTGACAGATTCAATGACAGGATTCTATGCAACCATGAAATATTTTTATGTGGCCATTGGTGTAAAGTAATAAAATAGACAAATAGTCAAATTACTGTAACTGAGTAGCATTTCTCGGGAATTGTACTTTACTAAATGTTAATGTGTAAATTTAGTCTTTACTAAATGTGTACTTTTACTTGAGCATTTAACATTTTTAGTGTTGTATTGGTCCTTTTACTGTATTATTTTCCATCAACCTACAGTCACTACTTTATATGTTTCTATTCAATTCATCTTTATCTCTATAGTGCTTTTTACAATGATAATGACAAAGTTTTTTTGTCAAAGCAGCTTAACATAGACAAGAGTGTAAAAGTCATAATATTTCAAATTGTGGAACATTCCAGTAATACGGGCAGGCAGGAGAGTAGTGTAGAATGTAGTTCTAAATTTGTTCAGTTTAGTTTAAATGCCAATGTTGAAGTTTAGTTTGGTTTAGTTAGCTCAGTATAATGCAAATGTCACTGCTGAAGGCCAATCCACTGAAGAGCAAATCCACAGATGCACCAATGAGAGACGGCCGTAAACAATAACGAAATGCACTACAGAATGTTACGTTTTCCAATATATGCACAAATTGGATGTATTCTATCAGTGCTGCACAAGCTTGGTTTGTGGTGCCAACTGCTGATTACTCATAGTTTGTTAGGCAGGGATCAAAGTGCATAACATAAGTGTTAACATATTGTCACAGCTAGAATTTTGCAGCTTAGGTTACACAGATTTCGCTGTGCATGTAAACGGATCAACCTGCTTTCTGTCAGCTGATTATAAGTGCATATATTAATGCCATGTGTTCTCACATTAAATTAATCTCAAATTTGTATTTATTTTTTGTCCATGAATGGCAAATTATTTAACTCACACTTAGAAACCATCCTTCATTTTTAGGGTATGAGGGTGAATAATATTCATAATACTCACTATTCACTACTTTTTTTGTACTTGCATTACATCTTTTGGCAAGTAATGGTACATTTTCATACCCGAGTATGATTTTTTCAGAATTTTTTTCCGTCTTGGCTGGGTCAGTTGCTATTTCTGTGTGGAGTTTGCATGTTCTTACTGTGTTCGCGTGGGTTTCCTCAAGGTTCTCCGGTTTCCCCCACAAGTCCAAAGACATGCGCTATAGGTGAATTGGGTTAGCTAATTTGTGCATAGTCTATGTGTGTGAATGAGTGTGTATGGGTGTTTCCCAGTGATGGGTTGCAGCTGGAAGGGCATCCGCTGCATAAAACATATGCTGGATAAGTTGGCGATTCATTCCGCTGTGGCGACCTCTGATTAATTAAGGGACTAAGCTGAAAAGAAAATGAATGAATGAATGAATGAATGAATGAATGAATGAATTAATAAAAAGCATGAACTAGTCATAATTTAACATTGGTGTATTGTGACCTTTGTTAGGCAAGGTTGTCCATGCTTTGCACAATGAATTTTATGTAACAAACTCTTATAATCAGAGTAATTTTTCAGTGGTTGTATGAACCAGAATGACATCAGATTTTCCATTCTCCCTTAGCGATGTTTAAGCCTGTGGCAAGGTTCAGATAACCAATTGCTGTCATCAAAAACTAACTCATATGGCAGCTCACCAGACCAAATTCATGCCAGGACACCCACAATGACCAAATAATCCATTCAGCAGCATTAAACAATTTGTGTCACCCTACAGCTGAGGCAGCTTCATTATTCAGTGGGATATTTGGTTTGGAGCGAGGTTGAGGTGGTCAGAACTGGCTTGCTCATGGCAAAAGCGGTTACAGTAACTTTCTGATTAAATTCATTCAAAACTATGAATCAGATCTAATGCAAGAAAGAGAAATGTTGAGGATGAACTAATTCACTAGAACGAGTCAAGCTTGCACTCTTTATGAAAGAGAGGACACTGAGAGAGTGCTTGACTGTGATTCAAGTCCAGAAGCTCCAGCGAAGCCAAGAACGTTCAGCATATGCGACTAAAAAGCCTCATAATCCCCCCACTGTGAGGGTCAGCCACACTCCTGTCTGCTTCTCCATCAATGCTGGAGGAACATGGGGGCTTGCCAGACCATTTCTCCCAGTGAAACCTAATCTCTTCCCAGAGGTCAAGAGCTTCCATGGCTGGGTTAGAAACAGGGGCAGCTCACTGACTCTGTAGTAATAAGCTCAATGCCGTGACTGAGGTTGAGTGAGGTGCCAGATCTTCTGTCTAGATCATTTAGGGTTGTGTTAGTTTGGTTAAACTCTGCCTGTTCAGATAGACAGAGAGGAAATTAAGCTCCCAAAGGCCTCTAGAATGGAAAAATATATATATATCCTTATACCTTTAGTGTAGTAAAACGTAAAGATTTTGATGATTGGAGATCCATCTTTTAGAAAGGGAATAGTATGTAGAAAGGCAATTGATGCTGATACAGCATTTGCTTTACCAAAGGGTCTACTAAAAATAAAGAAAAAATAAGAACCAATGTATGAAGAACAACTCAAATTCAAACCAAGCAGTTTACTGTTGGTCAAGTAATTGATTTCAAATAAGATCAATATATATGTGCCAATTTCTTCCTTTTCTGTCTTATGTAATTCACAGGTGTGTGTGTGTGTGTGTGTGTGTGTGGTCATGGATGTTCCTGCACTAGTATGCATGGTGTTGCTTCTGGCAAGTGGATGGTTTCCTGAAACGGAGGGCAGCCCTCAGGAGTTTGACAGCAGTGATGAAGGTCCGGAAGTTGAATTCCTGTCAACCACTCGTACACGAAGGGCCCCCGAGCCTCCTCCACAGGACAAGTGTTCCTACACCTTCATCGTACCCCAGCAGAAGGTTACGGGAGCCATCTGTGTGAACTCCAAGGAGCCTGAGGCTGTGCTGGAGAACCGTGTCAACAAGCAGGAGCTGGAACTCCTCAACTCTGAGCTGCACAAGCAGAAGAGGCAAATTGAGACTCTGCAGCAGCTTGTAGAAGTCGATGGTGGGATTGTCAATGAAGTGAAGCTTCTGCGCAAGGAGTCCCGTAATATGAATTCCCGAGTGACACAGCTATATATGCAACTGCTGCATGAGATCATTCGCAAGAGGGACAATGCACTAGAGTTGTCGCAACTGGAAAACAAGATCCTAAACCAGACCTCTGAGATGCTCCAGCTTACTAACCGCTATAAAGACCTGGAGCATAAGTATCAGCACCTTGCTTCACTGGCCAATAACCAGTCAGCACTTATTGCCCTTCTTGAGGCACAGTGTCAGAGGGGACCACCGGTACCCAGGGTACCTGTCCAGCCTCAGCCTCAACCCCAACCCCAACCCCACCCACAACCCAGACCTTCACCACCCCTTAATAAGCCCTACCAGCCACCTACATTTAACCGCAACAACCAAATCACCAATGAGATTCAGAGTGATCAGAACCTCAAAGTACCACCCGCACCTCCTCCCACTATGCCAGGGGGAACTCACAGCCCGTCTACCACAAATAAACCCTCAGGTGAGTCTCAGCTTCATTCCTTTATTGGTGCATATACAATTTTCCAATCGAGTGCTAGGGGCAGATATTTTAATTTTCACATCAGCTGATAGCATAGCTTGACTAAGAGACCTGCCTGAATTAACCCATATATAGCCACATGTCAAATTCATTAATTTGTGACAAAATCACTTTTGTGTCAAATAAGAGACATAAAAAATGTGAAGGGCGGTGGATCCCCATGATTGGAGTTGGAAAGCACTGCCCAAGGATCATTTTCTGGTTACACTCGCACCACTAGCAGGAACTGATGTTAGTGGGCCAAAAGTGACGTCAAGCCTAGCCTTAAAAAAAAAAAAAATCAAAAACTGATGAGTTGAGGATTCCACAGTCAGAGCCGTGCTTTTGTTGTGTGCAGTAGTATCATGACAACAAGATAAAATACAGACATAAAACTTACATGAATGAAGAGAAAAATGTGGGCAAAAGACATTTCTATAATAACTACAAAAAGATACTGTATAAATTGAAGCAAACATGCAAACCTGTGGTTACTGTATGAAAAGGTTTGATGATTTGTATTCTTGTTTATTTTTTAGCGTCAATTTCTCACTCAGACCTTCTTCATTATTCGGCACTGCCTATCAGTTCATTCATCTAAAATTGTCACTGCATAGCGACTCCCACAAAAAAGACACAACAATAAAGCATCCGTTGTTGGCTCAGCTTTGAAATGTCAACAACAATGCATAAATCGGCCAGATGATGCATATCATAAACCATATTTTGTGTTGAGTCACACCCATGGGTGAAATTATACTATTTGCTTTTAATGAAACCTTTTTTATTGTTATGAACATACAATAACTCATATTTATCACAGTCAAAGAGACATTTCATTTTGTTTTTTCTATTTTTTGTTGATGCATACAATAATGCAATGCTATTATATTTTATTTTGTGTTTTTATTATAGCATCTACCCCAACACCAGCATACATATATTTTGTCAATTTAATATGTAAAACTAAGCAATACAGTGAAAAAAGTAAAGATTTCAGTGGCTGTATTTCCAGCCCATCTGGTGACATGAGCAATTTCCTGGCTAGGTCTGCCTGCATTAATAGCAGAAGGTTAAACAAACTCTCCTCAATGAGAGTCAAGCTTTCACAATGGGACTACAGTACGAAAAAGAGCCCTGGAGAGACATATTCTGGACAAAGTACAAAAAAGTGAAGGAAAGAAGAGCAACCAAAAAAGTAGCTGAGTTGAGAAACGCCACCATAAGCTGCATTTACATATTAAAGTCTACATGTCTTTCCTTTTAATTTGCTCTGTGCACATATACTGTGCATTTTTCACATGAAAGACTATTGAACACAATAAGAAATTCAGATATGAATTATTAGATCCAATTAATATGGCCAAATGTTGGAGATGTGGAGAGGTGTCAGGTGTGGTTACATTTAGTGTTTAAATGACAATGATGCAATAAATGTTTATCAAGAAGTCCAATTTCATATTCTTATTGTATCACAATGCAGTTTTCCTGCAATTATTTAATTAATAATAATAATAATAATAATAATAATTAGTTAACTAATTAATTAACCAATTAGTAGCTGCAATGCATTTTTTTATTTTCTTTGTTAATATAACTAAGAATAAATATGAATATGAGATGCATTAAAAATAATATATTGTTTTAAATAAAGCATTCTAGAAAATGTAATAACTAATTGTAAAAAATGTCCGCTTTACAGTCATTAGGGCATTAATTACAAGTAATTATAATTAAAGCAACACATTCAGACATGACCAGTGAGATCAGTGATTTTGTCTCTTTATGTTTGATAAATATCAAAGATGCAGAACAATGAGTTTATTCCTTTGATTTTTACATCAAATGCATGAATCTAATATAATGATTTAATGACAGACTATGTTTACATAAATTAAGATTTTATGAATAATTTTGTGTATCAGACCAAGCAAAATAAACCACTAAGGAGAACATTTTGGTGGGTTATTTTGCTTCATAACTACTTTTATCAACAAAAGTAAAACCCATGTTTTTCTTCTTATTTGTTTAATGTTACAAAATGTAACATCTGACAAAATAAATTTTGTTCAAGGTCTGAGTGCAGCCATTCTCAATATATCCCTACAGACATTTAAACAAAAACAATGAAAATGTTTTAACTTTGTAAAAAAATAAAAAAACAACGACTTAGTATGGAACAACACATGAAAGTGACATATTGGACATCGAAAGAATTTTTATTTATTTGTTTTGCCGTTTACTCTTATGCAGACTCTTAGTATTATTAGACTTTTAGTATGAATGCAATCACAAAAATATCGGTGTTGCAATTATTAGAAAGGAAGAAAACAAAATAAGAGAGGAGAAAGTTCAGCACAGAGAGGAAAGCAGCAGTCTGTTAAGTGAAGTCATTTATTCCAGACATGGATGACCCAGACATCCCACACAAACACAGAGCTCTATCAGTTCTTCCTGCTAGAAAGAAATGGCCTGCTGATGGATTTGCCAACTTGTTTTATCATGACCCACACCACTGAAAATCTGTAAGGTCTCTCCATTTCCCCTTCCTCCCTTCTTCCTAGCATATCTCCACTTCACTGGACTTGATGGATTCATGTTCATTTCCAGTTCATTTGTATCTGCAAATGTTAGCAAGGACATTTGTACTGAAAAGCAGATTTTCCTTCCACCGTCCTTCTGCTTAACCATTGTTTAGAATGTGTGAGTCTTCTATTTTTCCATTTCTCAGTGTCATCTAAACTTTGGCCATTTGTCTGTCAGACATAACAGTTGTCTTTTTCGGAATATCTTTTTATGAAGTCTCTAAACACGCTTCTAAATATTGCCACTGTACAACGTCATAGGAATTCAGAAGTCACAGTTCTACTCGATGAAATGATCGTTCTAATTGGAAACAAATGATTCTAATGACGCACCTTTGAACCTGCTTTTGGCTGTTCTGTTCTTGTGCTGATTTTTTTTCTCTTCTTCAAATAGTTGTTTTGGCACTCATTTTGCATCAAGTGGCAAGTTTCCATGGCATAAAATGTTCTACAACCGATTAAACAGAAGGGGGCTTAAAAGGAACGTTTCTGATTTGCTGACAAGCAGACTTCTCCGAGGGAGAGCAAGATATCGGTGGCTCCAACATAATGAGGGGGAAAAAGTAAAGTGAGGTTTTTGTTAAGACTCATGTACAGAAACATCATGTGCTCAAATTTATTAAGTTACTTCATGCATAGAGAACATATTAATTTCTAATTAAGTCTACTTAACTAAAGTTGACTTTATTATTTCAAATAAAATATACTAAGATGGAAATGTTTGTGAAAATAAATTTGAAATGAAGTACTAAAAATATGAGTGAAGTAATGTTCCATCGCCCTTCAGTATGACAGCTAGGTTAATCTGAAAAATGAAATGAAACAACATATTTATCCTGACCTGTACATATTCATTCAGTCATTCATTTTCTTTTCGGCTTAGTCCCTTTGTTAATCTGGGGTCGCCACAGCGGAATGAACCGCCAACTTATCCAGTATATGTTTCCAGCTGCAACCCATCACTGGAAAACACCCATACACTCTCATTCACACACATACACTACGGACAATTTAGCTTACCCAATTCACCTATACGTCTATATATATATATATATATATATATATATATATATATATATATAGGAAACCGGAGCACCCGGAGGAAACCCACGCCAACACGACAAGAACATGCAAACTCCACACAGAAATGCCAACTGACCCAGCCGAGGCTCAAACCAGCGACCTTCTTGCTGTGAGGCGATCATACCCACTGCGCCACCGTACATATTAAAATAGATTTAAAAAATAAGTGGTCATACTAAATTGTTATGTATTTTAACTACTGTTAAACTAAATGACATTCCAATTATTGTCATTTGTAAATTATGGTGAAATTTATTAATAACTATTACTTTGATTTGTAAAATGTATTTTATAAAATAATAATAATAGTAATTAAACATTTATAGTTAATAAATTAAAATAAAATAAAATAAAATAAAATAATGGATTCACCCAATAAAAAGCTAATTTCTCCTTGAGAATGAGAAGCCTGGAACAGATTCAGTTTGGTCACGGTAAGGGGCTAATGAGCTCTGTCTGCATTGTTATCTTAAATTTGTCAGGTAGTGCGATGGCTCTTACTCTGGAATGCTGTGAAAATCCGCCAGCCAGACAGAGAAACACAGACACAATCCGGCTCAGTGGAGTGTGTGCTAAGGAGGCATGTATCCAGCACATGAGCTCTGTTATTATAAACACAGCCAGAAAAATCTCATTCATACATGCACAAAACACAAAAGTACTAAAATCAATGTGACAATCAAAACTGAATTTCAAGAAATATCCACAAGAAAATTCAAGAAAAACCCCATTTGCAACAATGAAGAGGCTGGAGTGTCTACGAATGAGGGCCGACGTCGAGCATGAGGTCTGTTTTTTATTAGCTACAAGATGAGAGTAAACAGTAACATGTTCCAGACTACTGTAAGTAAACCACAAGGCCTCAGCAGCAGCACTTTGGGACGGAGATGTAAGATACCTGAAAGGCTGTCTGCCAGATCTGACAGCAAGGAGAGCTCAGTTAAGATACACAAACAATGACGGAACATGTGAGATCATCTGCGTTTAGAGCTAAACTTTAAAGGGATAGTTCAACCGAAAATGAACATATGTTGTTAATTTACTCACCCTTGGGCCATTTAGGATGTCGCTAACTTTTTTTCTCCATTAAAGATAATAAAAGGCTTTTAGTAAAAAACGTGATCCTTGGTGATTCATAAAATGAAAGTCAACAGCTACCACTTGAGTAAAAAAAAAAAACATAATTAAAATCTGTGTTTCCTGATAACATACTGATGTTTTATCGAGCAGTCTGTTTAGGGATTAATTTGAATTATTTGTATTTTTTATTTTTTAATTGGACTTTTTTTAAATTAATTAGATTTTTTTTCTCTTTATATTATAGACACGATGTTTTGGGCTTTATGCTAAATAAAAAAAAACGATTTTGTATAAACATGTTGTTTATTGGAAGGTTTTATATCTTTAAATGTAACTCTTTATATAAGGATACATTTTTGAGATTGAGAAACTGAGTATGGTTTGTTAGGATTAAACAACATTTGGCAGAGATATAACTAATTGAAAATCTGGAATCTGAGAGTTAAAAATAAAATTGAAATATTGAGAAAAGTCTCTTTAAATTTGTCAAATTTAAGTTAGCAATGCACATTACTTATCAAAAATGCTGGTTTGATAGATTTAAGGTAGGACATTTACAAAACCTCAATCATGGACCATGGTTGTTACTTAATATTTTTATTATTTTTTTGGCATAAAGGAAAAATCTATCATTTTGACTCATTTAATGTATTGTTGACTATAATGCCACAAATATCCCTGTGCAACTTAAGACTGGTTTTGTGGTCCAGGGTCACAAATGTAAACATACTAAATGCAAACCCCTTTTTAGTATCTTCAAACAAGAACTGGAAATGCATTTAAATACCATTTTAACATCCAGTAACAGCGCAGACAGACAATGTGTGGAACCCAGCATTTTTTGAGGGACCTCTCATTTATAATTTTTTCTCTCTATATACTTTTGCTATATTGATTTAAATTGAAATCATAATTTCATGATTATAGAAAAAGTCATCTAATTAAAGTAATTATATATATAAAAATTCACTTGAGGTCAGTTATTAATTTTGTTTTGCCTGTGTATGCTGACTTTCAAAGTGCCATTCACTTTGTCATTCCTTGGTGATACATAAAATGTTAAATTCAGCTAAAATTATTCTTTAACCTATTTTTGGATGGCCTGAGGTTCGGCAAATCAACAGCAAGTTTCATTTTTGGGGTGAATGAATGTAAATTAAAAAAATAATTGACCTAAATATTAGTGTATTATAGCTTAATACATAATTTATAAACTAGTATAACTATAATTTGGTAACCCTCAAATTTTTTTAAACCTGTATGGATTTCTGTCTTCTGCTGTTTAAAAGTAGATATTTGTTGTTATCAAATACCAAAACCACTGAAGTCAAAAAGGACTAGCAACGCATTCTTTAAAATATCTTTTTTGCTGTCTCTCAGCCTGGCCAAGTTGGTTTAGTTACCAAAATCTCTTAAAAACTGCCCAGGTTGGAAATCAGCAAACTAGTTGAATCTGGTTTAAGATATTTCCTCCTCTTTGTCAGATTTACTGAGAAAGAAGATCAGAGAAAGAAAGCGTATTTGGAACCAGCAAAGATTTCGAAGACAACTAATTTATGGATGGTCTTTTCATTGGAAAAGGTTGGAAATTGGATCCATTTTGACACGTCCCTTTAAAAACACTACTCCATGCCCAGAGAACTTTGGAAGAGCTCGCTAATCTACTTGCTACTGCATTATTTAGCAAATGGGCCTTTCTTGGCGTCCTTGCCAGCGTTATGTTTGGCTGGAGCAGCAGAGGCAACTTCGCAGGCCAGAATGGCATCCAAGGTCAATCCTCTTCTTATGTTAAGAGCTTTTCCAGCTGTGCCACGAAAGAACAAGAGAGATGGATCCAGGGGGATCCTGAGTTTGACTTCCTATTGTTATATAGTTCAGCTCTGCACCAGAAGCAATTGAGTTTTCCTGTCTGTCAAAGTGTCATGTTGCCTGAGTAAGATTCATTTATTTAAAATTTTTATTTTTTTCATTTGTTCAAGGTCCCTGGAAGGATTGTCTGGAGGCTCTGGAGGACGGTCACACTAACAGTGGGATGCACCTGGTGAAGCCTGAGAACACCAATAAGCTGATGCAGGTGTGGTGTGACCAGAGACAGGATCCTGGCGGTTGGACGGTCATCCAGAGGAGAATGGATGGCTCAGTCAACTTCTTTAGGAACTGGGAGACATATAAGGTGAGCCACAAAAAGAAATTCTAGCCAATAATTATTTTGTTCAAGTTTTTCTGTTTTGTGTGTTTGACTGTTTATTTGTTTGTTTGTCAGATTTTTCATAAAGGCTCATTTTATTGGTTCAAATAAATGTAAATAAAAGCAATCCATTCATTTCCAATTAATTAAAATCATGAAATACATTCAAATTTAGAATTAATTAACAGTGTGACAGTTATTTTTAGCAATTTTAGGAACTCTATAAAAACATTGAATGTTTTTTATTTTTTCAAATTTGTAAAAAATACTAGTTCAAATTAAAACAATGAACAACCATAGTGTAATTACTACCAAAATTAAGTTTATAATAATAATATTAATAATTTCATACAATTCCATTATTATGACTGTATTCTGCTATTCCATCCATGTTTTCCACATTGTGGAATTAGGCACATTCTGGCTGATGGCAGTTATGGCCAATGACTGATAACATGTTATAATATTTTGTGTATATAAAATAAAGTAAACAGTAATCACTAAATGAAACTAAACTAGTAGAAATAACACTACAAACTGTGATTAAAATTACACAAAGGTCATCTCAATTAGCAAATATACAGTATCTATGTAATGGAAGTATGTCTTTACTTGGCTTATAGTGGCAAGTTCTAGAAAGAAGTACATTTGTGTTCTTGTGGAAACAATTTGCTCACGTTTTACCTTTGTCACTTAATGGCACATGGTCTATAACTCTTGGGCTGCTTCTTATAAGCTGAACCGGATGGCGGTGAACATACAGACCCCTGAACGTAAAGCAGTTTAATGAGAAACACATGCCCAGCAGAAACCGCCACACTACACTGAAATGCCTCAATGCAAAGGCTAACATTATTATGATCTATGTGTGTGTTTTGTGTATGGCATAAATGTAATATACAGGCTAATCAGATTAACACAAGACACTTTTTATCCCCAATCTGAAGACGGTGATTTTTATTTCAAGCCTTTCTTTTCTGATTGCTTCCAATAATGGAGTGATAAAAAAAGACAAAAAACACTTTTTAAGACCCTGACATTCTAATAATATATAAATAAAAGATAATTCTATAAATAAAAGAAATATATGTATAAAATGTTAATAGAAAATAAAAATCAGATTCCATCTAAATTAAGGAATTCACTGCTGAGTGGAGAGAATGTGACAAAGCGTCATCAGAATCTTTGCCCAGTGCAAAACAAACACATCTGTCAAAGCCCTGCAGATCCAGTATTAAACACAAGAAAAGCCAGAATTACAAGTTCTTCATGTTCTCAGAGAGAGACGTCTATCTATCCGACAAAGATTGTTCTGGCTAATAACAGACAAAACAGAATAAAGAAAGTCAAACAGGTTTGGAAGATGCAAAGAATGACTAAATGATGACAGGATATACATTTTTGGGTGAACTATCCCTTTAAGGACAAAAAAAAATTTGATTTAAAAAAACATTTTGCTTGGTAAACCGTAACTCAGTGGCAGAAGCTTTTCTGTTTTATTACAGCAAGGTTTTGGAAACATTGATGGAGAGTACTGGCTGGGTCTGGAGAATATATACTGGATAACCAACCAGGGGAACTATAAACTGCTGGTCACGCTGGAGGACTGGTCTGGACGCAAGACATTTGCAGAGTATGCAAGTTTCCGCCTTGAGCCCGAGGCCGACTTCTACAAGCTCAGGGTGGGCCGTTATCACGGAAATGCCGGTGACTCTCTAACCTGGCACAATGGGAAACAGTTCACCACCCTTGACCGTGATCATGATGTATATACAGGTATCAGTCTGTCAATAATACTTTTTATTATTACTATTTATAATAATCTCTCTCTCTCTCTCTCTCT
>CAIGQW010054459.1:5718625-5731276 GCA_903798125.1 Danio choprae
TATTAGGCATGAAAGTATAATGAACATATGATAAAAGAATTTGGTATAATTATTAGTCAATAGCACATAAAATAATTTTTGCAAATATTAGTAAATGTTTAGTCAAATATATTTAGTAATGCATGTTAAATAAAAATTTTTAAAAGTGACATTTTATATAGCCTTTAGTTGTCCAGCCTGTAATTCATTCATAAATAAATAAATAAATAAATAAATAAATAAATAAATAAATAAATAAATACATTGTACTGCTAAAATCTCATGAAGCCTTTAAAGTACATCCCTGCATAGTGGCAAGATATAAAATCTCTCAAATGCAGTTTTCTTAGCTAACTAGTGGCTAAAGCAGTACATTGAACTGCCCTCTCCTGGACACCACAGAAATAACAGACAAGACAAGGCCAAAACATTAAGAATTCAGTTCTCAACCCAAATAAACTATAGCCCCAAAAACAAGCAAGAAGCCATTACGCTGAATTAAAATGGGTTTGCTATCACTGAATAGGTCAATTTCACAAGGCTCCCAATGGGACGATGACCCATTGCTAATAAGAAACTTTATTAAAACCCACTCATAATGCCTCAAGACATTTCTGACTGAATGTGGTCAATCATTACAGTGTGTGAAGAGAAGAAGGTAACGAAACTCCATTAACACAGCTGTGATCTTTTGTGACACTCACCAAGGTAGGGGATGCAGGGGGCCATTTTGAGGGAGCGGATGTACTCTCTCATGCGGTTGTAATTCTCTTCCTTTGACGTCAGAAAGTCAAGCTTCTCAAAGGTGGCCTTGTCCTTTCGACTGATCAACTGTTCACAACAGAAAACAAAAGAAGAAAGGAATAGGCCATTTGTTCATATAGTGAAAAAATTAAGACTTGGACAAAAGTGTGAAATAATTAAATCAGAGGAATTCAAAATCTGACAGCATATCAGGATAGGATATCAGGATATATTCATGCATTCAAAGAGAACATCTTTTTTTATTAGTAGTAGTTTTGTAATAATACTGTAAGTAATAATAACGATCATAATAATAACAACTCAATAATACTTTTAAAAGTATCTAATTTAGGTAAATATGCAGTTACATCTTTTCATACAATTTAAATAGTATATTTCATTATTAATGAATCTGTTGTTGTTTTTTCTATTCATTTATTTATTTGTTTGTTTGTTATTTTACTGGTGAGTGTGTCATAGATGAAAATCTTTTTCCAGGAATAAAAACAATTGCATACCTTTTATTGACAATACTATTTAGCAAATACAATTTAGCATATTTATGCGTTCATTGCTACTTTGAATAATTAATTCAAATGTAAAACAATGTATTAGTTATACCTACAAACATACAAGCATACATATTAACATACATAGATTTATTGAATGTTATTTCACTATGAACATTACAAACAATTTAAAGGAATACTGTAATAGCGTTAGAAGACAAGTTCCCAAGACTCCTCGTCTAACTACAGATACTCAAACATATGCTATCAGTACCGGGTGTGCTTATTTATAGAAAGCACTGGATCACGTGAAACAGACTCAGTGTCTACAAAGTATTTAATGAGTGGCAAAAATTCAGCCAATGCTTCCTTACGGTACACGTGTGATTGAATAGCATCAGCGGGGATGACCATGTGCCAAAGCCCTGTTAGGATTAACAAAGAGCTTGTTAACTGAGGAATTCCATCACCCATGGTTTATCACATCGAATGCTGCAGTGCATTTCCACAAAGTACTTCAACATGCTCTTCTGGTGTCAGACTAAATACATTTACTGCTATCCAGTCAATTTTGTTTTGTTTTGTTTGGTCAGAGAGAACGTTCAGTCCAATGCAAGCAGCAGTTGCTGAAACCACACTCCCCACAAAATAACTTTTACTTCTTTTTTTTTATAAAAAAGAAAACACTATGATTTCTTTATTAATGTCCATGTTGAACTTTGTATATATGTGACCCTGGACCACAAAACCGATCTTATGTTGGCAGTAACCAAAAATACATAGCATAGGTGAAAATTATAGATTTTTTTTTAATGCCAAAACAAAAGATTAAGATCATCTTCCATGAAGTTATTTTGTAAATGTTCAACTGTAAATATATCAAAACTCAATATTTGATTAGTAATATGCCTTGCTAAGTACTTACAGACAAATTTAAAGGCAATTTTCTCTTTATTGAGCCATCAGATTTTCAAATAGTTGTATATCAGCCAACCTTGCCCTATCCCTGCAAACCATACAACAATGAAAAGCTTATTTATTCAGTTTCAAATACATTGACACATATAACTGGTTATGTGGTCCAGGGTCACATATAATGCACTACGTGTCCTATTTCCCTCCTTAAAGCATTAAACTTTCAAAATTTGCTTTTGCTGCATTAAGTTAAAAACGATGACAGGGAGTAGCACAAAAGTTTGATTTGCAATTTAATTTTGTGTAACTGCATTATTTAAATTTACATTACATAAATGAAAGTAAGTGTATTTAATAAAATATGTACAAATGACTATATTTTAAGGGGATGAAAAAAGAAAAGAAAAGAAAAGAAAAGAAAAGAAAAGAAAAGAAAAGAAAAGAAGTACTTTTTAGTGGGTGAACAAAAAAAATTAATAAAAGAACAAACGATTACAGTCTTTGGTGGGTGACAAAACAAAACAAAACAAAACAAAAGAAAAGAAAAGAAAAGAAAAGAAAAGAAAAGAAAAGAAAAGAAAAGAAAAGAAAAGAAAAGAAAAGAAAAGAAAAGAAAAGAAAACAAAACAAAACAAAACAAAACAAAACAAAAAACAAAACAAAACAAAACAAAACAAAACAACCTTTTTGGGGTGAACAATACCCCTATATAGCACATAATTATAAAATAAATATATTAATACATAAATAAATCATGCATACAAACATAACTAAACAATATAAAAATGAAAAACAAACAAATATTGGACACACTTCTGTTACAACAGGTTTATACCCAGACATACAATAGAGTTAGAGAGTGGAAAGCTGATTTGACAATAAGCGTTGCTCTCTGCAAAATACATATTCATTCATCATTTAGAAGTTGGCCTAAAATATACCTGAATAATTTAGCCACAACTTGGACTCCTCTCCTTTGGACTTGCAACAGAGAAACAGTAAAGTAATTTTGTTCCCTTTTATTTGCAAAAGGAAGCGGTAAGGATTTTATTTGATTTTAAAAAGCGTCAAGATAATCCGCGGCAGGAATGTTAAATCACGACACCATCAATCAGCGAGCCTGGTGTGGAAATGATAATATTATGACAAAGACTTGAAGAAGTACTGCGAGCTAAGGCAGACTGCTTATGATATTTTAAGAGGAAACTAATTACAAAACCATTACAAATGATGAACAGGGTCAATTATAACTGTGCCAGCTTGTTTTAGTGAATGCTGTTTCCACATGCGAGTGTGTGTGTGTGTAGCATCTCGCCTGCTAGACTAGCAATTTTCTGCTTTAGTTAGAGCAATCAAATGCCAAAACAAAGCGTTTTCTCATCTCCTTTATCAAGCTTTCGTTTAACCAGAGCAGAAGTTAGTCTCTCTACTCTTGAACGAACACCACAGTGGCATTACTCATTCCCATAGCCACATACACAGTACTAAACAAACCCACCGAGGGCAATAAAAGTGAGGGGATTCCTTCAAGCACTAACATCTTTATTTTATTTTGCAGTAACACATGAGTGACTTTGATTACAGCATAGTTCATACTGTGTTTCCTGCCACCGTAGCTGCTCCAGATAGCGGTTAAAGCCTCCATACATCAATTGCTGAGCTCAGGGACACATTCAGAACAACTTTCCACTTACACTGAATCTGGTAGAAATGTGCCTCTAAGCTACAGGAGAAATGTTAAAAGCTGAACGTCCAACACTAAGCGAAATAACTTAAGAGTACATGGGTGAAGGAGAAAGTATTGACTAGGGATGTGACGAGATCTCGTAGCCCGAGATCTTGACAGAGTAAATCGTGACGAGATTTCTCGTCGAGGTGAAAAGTTGTCTTGTGAGTTGTGATGTTATGATGGAGCGTGAGGGTGAATTTAGCACTTAAGATTGGAGGCAGGATTGGATTTGAACAGCACATCAAGTTTTTTGCACACACCTGGCAACCCAGGCTGGCGTCGGAGTTGCGCGTCACTTGTTTGCTTGGGCGGGTGAGTGTGATGTAACCTTTTTTTTTTTCCTTCATCGGAGTTTAATGGTTGGCGCGTCCAAAAGAAGGGGCTGCTACAACTGCAGCCACACACGTTAACCACGGCTCATAACATGGGATGGAATAGCACTTTAGATATGCTAAGAGTCATAATCGTCGTAAACACAAATCGAATTAAGACACGTGGAGTATTCCTATTTCAGTCGCATTATTGAAGTCCAGTGCAGACATGTAAACCGTAATCAAACTATTACCGTTGTGTAGGAATTTTAGCCACATTTTGCGACAGGATAAGACACACACACGGCTGTTTGACACTATTCTTTGCACCTATCAAGTCAGTAAAGGACCACAGACATACGCATCTCCTCCGGGTGCGGACACACACACAGTGAAGTCCTGGAGACACACACACCTGCCGTCATCATCATCATCATCATCATCATCATCATCATCATCATCATCATCATCATCATCATCATCATCATATTCATCACAGAACACACGTTTATGCTGTCCAGAAAAAAACAGAAGCTGTTGCTGAATGAAAGTGAGACTGCTGAAAAAAATGAAAAAAAATAAATAAATAAATTACATGATAACATACATTTTTTTTTTAAGTTCAATTCTCATGTAAAACTGTACAGGGGAGAAGACAGTCGAGTTAACAGCTAAATATTTAACAGTGCATGTCCTTTATGGAATAATTCATAAAAAAAAGTAAAATAACATTCATTACAAGTTGATTTAAAAAAGTACCTAAATTGTTTTGCATTTTGTGATTTATTTTTAAGCTGCATAAAAATCTATTTTTCATTCATATATTAGTAAATATTTTGCTAATATTTAAAATTATATATACATACACTGGGGCGTCGCAGTAGCGGAGCATGTTCGCCTCACAGCAAGAAGGTTGCTGTGACCTTCTTAGGAAATTGAATTATATGTTAAGAAAACTTACTGGTAACCCGGTTACAAATTTTTACTGTTTTTTACCATTGAAATCACTGCCATTTTTAATGGTGCATTAATTATTTTATTTATTTTTGTACTTGGGGTCTTGCAAAAGGACAGTTGTGCAAATGAAAAGGAGAGGAATTGATGTTGTTGCAGTTGTATATTGAATTACTGGGCAACTGGATTTATTTATTCACCAAAGTGAATTCTGGCTTGCATTTGGCAGTTAGTCAGTTTTAATTTTGGACTTTGTCTGTGACACTAAGATACGCAGTGGGATCACAGGGCCATCTGTCTCGCTGTCAGCAAACCACAAAATGTCAGCTCTCCTTCATCTCTCATATCTTCGCCAAATCCTTTACATCTTTCCTTCTTTCTGTCAACATGCCCTCTGGATCTTTTATTGCTTCCTTCCTCTACTATCTTTCTTTCTGAAGGTTGTCTCATCTTAATTTTATCACACAGTATACACTCCGCAGCATAGTCAGGTACACCCCCTTTTTTGCCAATAGAACTGCCTAAATTGGTTGTGGTATAGATTCAACATGGTGCTGGAAACATTCTGGTCTCACTTTATTTTTGCACTTTATCGCTGCAACTACCATACATGCCA
Source organism: Danio choprae (assembly GCA_903798125.1). NCBI lineage: Eukaryota > Metazoa > Chordata > Actinopteri > Cypriniformes > Danionidae > Danio > Danio choprae. The sequence continues at coordinate 5,724,383 of CAIGQW010054459.1, forward strand.
AATAATTCTAATTAGAGTATTAGTAGTATGTCCGCTTAATAAATATCTGATGATACTGCTCCACAAAGAGACATTCAACTAACTATAAGAAACTTTGTGATTACATGTTATCTAAACCTTACCCCAACCCTAACCTTACAGTCTGCTAATACTCTGAGACTAAATTGGTAACTTATAATCAACAAAACGTAAATTGATTTAAATAAATTGATACCAACATTCCTTACAGATTTTGGTCCATGTTGACATGATATCATCAAACGGTTGCTGCAAATCTCCCTAAATAATGCTCAGTTCTGACCCTGGACCACAAAAGCAGTTATAAGGGTATTTTATTTAATTTGTTTAATTGAGATTAATACATATATACATCTGAAATCTGAATAAGTCAGCTTGACATTGATGTATGGTTTGCTAGGATATGATATTTGGCCAAGACTCATTAATTTGAATATCTAAAATCTGAGAGTTAATAAAAGAATAATATTGAAAAAATTGCCTTTAGAGTTTTGCAAATTAAGTTCTTAACAATACATATTACCAATCAAAAATTAAGCTTTGATATATCAGTAGTACATTTACTAAAATATTCATGAAACATGATCTTTACATAATATTCTTGGTTTAAGATTTTTGGTATAAATTTAAATTTATAATTTTGACTCATACAGTGAATTGTTGGCTAATTTCTACAAATATGCCCGCATCTTAAGACCCATCTTAAGGGTCACAATTGCACTGAAGGGTCCACATGTGCAAAAATTTATATAAATAAATAAATACATGACACGCACCGATACATCAACTGCAATCTGAACTGTTAATAACAAGGCAGGATGGATAAAACTTTTATCAAAATCTGACCCTACCATCGTTAACAGAAGACAAGACTCCAGTCAGACCAGAGAAACGTTATTTCTAATCTACCAAAGTGTCAAATTTTGTTAAGCCTGCAGCTCATCTGCTTCAGGTTTAGACATGTTTTGTGTTCAGATATGATCTTCTGGTAACCCTGGTTGTAACAAGTGATTATTTGAGTTACTGTTGTTCTCCTGACATCAACAAAGCATTTTCACCAACAAAAATACTATAATCTGTTTCAAAATGTATAAGGGTGAGTGCCATATTCATCCCAACTCATTGCATGCCCACTGGGAAGTCAACAGCTAATCTTCAAATAGATGGAAACAAGGCCTTCAAGTCAAGCGCATTAGAAACAGGCTGTAATAAATGACATGGAGAAATACTAACTCCAGTCTGTGCCATGAGCAGTGAAACATAAACCATTTGCACAGCAAGATCAAATATGGTCATTATAGTCAGGGAGAATTGTCAGCAAATACACTCAAGTTCCTTTTCATTAAGAACAGGACAATGGATGAAATGCTTTAGTCTGTAATTAAATCCAGACCCTAGTTTATTGTTCACGTCTTCTCCCATTTAAGCTTTAGGTTCTGGGATGTATGTAAAAGAAGCCACTGGAGTGTGATTGTTCATTTTATTATATTGTATATGGTATTGTATTGATGTTTTTGATTACATGGATTGTTTTGCTATTCATCTGCCCAGGGACAGCAGATGGAATTTAGCTCTGACGTTATTTTTGGAGCTTGTGTCAAAAAAAAAAAAATAATAATAATAATAAAATTAAATTAAATGTAATAAAATTAAATAAAATATTAAAATGGGCGGCGCGGTGGTGCAGTGAATAGCGCTGTAGCCTTACAGCAAGAAGGTCGCTGGTTCGAGCCTCAGCTGGGTCAGTTGGCATTTCTGTGTGGAGTTTACATGTTCTCCCTGTGTTTGTGTGGGTTTCCTCCGGGTGATCCGGTTTCCCCCACAAGTCCAAAGACTTGCGCTATAAGTGAATTGGGTAAGCTAAATTGTCCGTAGTATATGTGTGTGTTTCACAATGAATGAATGAATGAAAGTATTAAAATTTGGGGATTTCATGTGATGCAAAGAAGACTAAAGGCCCTTATATACTTCAAGTGAAACTGAAGAACAAACTGGTTTGATGTAATTTCAAACAAAATCATGCTACAATATAAATAAATCAATAAAATTGTTTGGACTTTGGACTAATTAATGTTTGCAGGTGCTTTCTTGACTGTTGCTTTCTTACTCCTGTCATTTTTGCCGTGCTTATTGTTCTTGAAAGAAAAAAATGCAGAATTTATTAAAATATGAAACTAAACGCTATCAACAGTGCATGTGGCATCATTATGTTTGTTAGCAGTATGAACCTGAAAAGGTGAACTTCGTTTTACCTCTAAGGATAGAATGAAAATTTGAATAAAAACAATAATCTGTCATTACATTATATGAGCCATTTTGTTGGTGTTGGAGCCATTTCAAATTTAAAATCAGTAAATAAAAATGTGATAGTTCACACTGAACAGTGCAAATTATTGTGTAACATTTTTATTACTTCAAATGTTATGAATGGTGAATTATTTTGGTTGCATAGAAAGTGATGCAGGCCTGGAGTAAAAATAATGCATTTAGTTAATAAATTAATACATTAAATGTAATCAATTTAATTAATTTAATTAATTAGACATGATTTTAACTATTAAAATTTAATTAAACAGAAAATAAAGTGTTAGAATTAACTAAAAAAGGAAACAAATAAAAAAAAGCATGAGTATATTATCAGTACCACTATATTGGAAGTTGAGGTATGAAAAGCTTCAATGAATTACACTAATACATTAAATGAACTTTGCTGCTAAATGTCAATTTTGCAACGTAATTGATGGAATATGATACATAATATTCCATTTAATAATGTCATTGTGAAAATTCCCCTGTGGCAGAGCTAAATACATGGCAAGAGAGCTGGGTTTGTGGTATTAGACAAACGGTCCCCACCGCAATAAACAACATGCTCCTGCTTTTTCCATCTTTTCTCAATTTGCAGAAGTGCTGTGGCTGAATGTGGAATGCCAATTCTGGAAGCCGCTTGCATCTCGAGCCATCAAGGCTTCTCAGGCAACTCAATAACACCGATATCCCTCAACAAAGTAAAGATTGAACAGGGGAAACTGCATGATCTGTCTCTCAAAGGGTTATTTACAACATTAATAAAATAAAATATGTTAAATTAAATTAAATTAAATTAAATTAAATACTGAGCTTTGTTGGTCCTTAATCATAAATGATAATTTTAAACATTCTTCCCCAGATAATTGATTACTCTAACACTGTGTCCTAACTACGTGATGCTGTAACACAAAATGAAATGTATATTTTTGAAAAGGTTTTTGTTCTAACCATCTGCGACGGTGATGAGAAAAGCTCCTATTTTAGAAATGGTTTCCAGTTCTGCCACAACCCAGAACAGCATAATAATGAATAACAGCATAAACTACAATGAGACTGTGTGTGTGTGTGTGTGGGTGTGTGTGTGTGTGTGTGTGTGTGTGTGTGTGTGTGTGTGTGTGTGTATTAACATTTTTTGTCTGTAGTGTCTTGCCTTAATTAAAAAAAGAAATAATTACATAAATAAATAGATATTTTCAAAATAAAGAGACAATTATTACTTTTAAATATGCATATGTTTTTAAAGCAAACGTTTAATGTTTTAAAAACTACATAGATAAATATTTAGAAAATGGCCTACAGGTGAAATATAACAAAGCTATTTTTACAATTCTAATTATTTATACTGTATATTTTGTCAAATACAATTCTTGATGTAAGCAGTTGATTTTTTGACAAATTGAGTTAATACAGCATAGAGTTTGGACCCTTTTTTCCTCATGAAAAGAGGCCAGGAGTTTTTAAACCTCAAACTGGGGTGATGCAAACACTTATAAATAGATTTAAAGCATTGGCAACACTAAACAAGGTCTCAGAAACAGCTCTTTCAAAATTTTCCAAGCCACTTAAATGTTCAGAAAGCGATCCAATGGGCTCATTTTTTCACTGTCCTCATGCATTCAGAAAGCCTTCTCATCTACATCTCTGCAAATAAGATCAATGGAAATCCGAGAGCACCAGAGCTCTCTGGAGAAATAAACACAAACACTGCATTGTCAGCTAAATTATAAAGAAGCAGATTGGCTGTTTGGCGGTTAAATACAATAAATCCCCTGTAAGCGAACAGAATGTTAAAGAAGAGATTCAAGTCTCACTAAACGAAATCATATGGAAAGCTAGTTGTATGTGCTGTAGAAGTTATGATGTTGTGTATGTATATCTCAAATACACAAAAAGCTCAAAATGACATGATGCCATAATTAAATACTTTCAATCATGCAAGTCATGTTTCCCATCATTTTAATCGAATAGCTTATGTTTAGTATGCATTTTGCAAAACATTACCAAATGTTACATATACTAATTATAGTAATAAAGACAAATTCTGCACATTAGCATGTAATATCTAAACATAATAATAATAATAATAATAATAATAATAGTAATAATAATAAATACATATTGTTAATTATGTTTACTTATTATTTGGACGTGCAATTACACTGTAATAAGGACACTGTAAAATAAAGTTTAACTTGCATGTGTGCAATTTGTATAAAGGTTATTTTTAAACAAAAACTAAATAATTAAAATGAAACATGAATATTCCAAAACACTGATCATAATCCTAGCTCCCGTGATAAAATAAAATAAAATAAAATAACATTTAATTAAAGCAAGGTTTTGCTTACCGCCCAGGTTTTGCTGAGTCTGAAGATTGGCGCACTCTGAAGTGCTGAGACCACTGACACCAAGGAGTGCAGGTTATTCAGCTCCAGCAGTTTCTATAAGGACAAGGAAAACACACGTACAGTATAAGTAGGGGATAATCAACGCATTGTCGTGCATTGAAGAATTTTAAATGCACAACGTAGAGGCAAAGAACTGCCCAATGTGCAGAAGAGGGTAGTTGCCTCAGCGATTTCAACAGACCATGGAATAAATAAAATCCACACAGACAATTGCTACTACCCAATAAAATCAATCAATCAATCAATGCATATATAATTACATAAATATATAAATGAATACATAAATGAACAAACAAACAAACACAAACAAAAATAAATAAAAAATAATTTGCATTTAATAGTGTAGTGCAGTCAATGTACACAGCTTTTGACCTCTGTGAAGCACTATGTATCAACCACCTTTATGGATAGCACGAAAAAGCAGAGCTGCTTTGGTTTTTAGTTACTGCCTGATCTGTTTTACCCATTAGCATAAACGGTAGCATTGCTCTTTCAGTCTCACTATGGCACTATGTCTGCTGGAAGCAGGGTATGCCGCTTTTTCAGGTTTGGCAGGTGTTGTGGGTCAGTGTTCAACCATACAGAGTCGTTCATCGGGTTTTCCTGTGTCGTGGTACATTGAGTTTAAGGAGAGCATGTAGGCTGATTGAAATCGCAGCAGTCTCTATGTGTGTGCGTGCGTGCATGTGCGTGTGTGTGTGTGAGACTGTTGGCATCAATGTCAAGATAAAAGTATAAACAACATAGGATGGTTGTGAAATTTAAGCTCAATTTTGTTTTTAATAATTATAATGTGTTGATCATTTATGTGTTACTTCATTTTTGGAAGTCAAAACAAAAATAGAGCACATTTCATATCACTGTCACTGTAGATTAAAATCAAAAACAAAACATTTATTAATAATCTTTAATTACATTTTACACTTCATTCACAATATATTTTTTTCAATATAATGCTGTTATCTGTACCAAATTATATCTTTAGGCAGAAAGAAAATCAAAGTGATATGAGAGCAGTTACTGAGAATAGCAATTATTCATTTGTTCAGCGTGAAATTGGCTATGAATCTGAGATGAGATAATATGTTCAAAGTGTTTCATTTAAGAGTAATTAACATGACATTTTTTATGCTGAAAGAACTTTTTATATTCTCTGTTTTATATTACAGTCATTAGTTCAGAAATGCAATGGGCTCTAATCATTTAAATCATTGAAAAGTTTAAATAAGCTATTCTTGAAGTTGGAGGCAGAGATTAATTATAAATCATAGATTAATAACATTAATATTAATAATAAAAAGTCATATATTGCAGGTTATTTAAACTGAGCATTATGCTTGGTTCAGACTATACAATTATTAGTATAATTGTGTCAGAATCTTTTTGATGTATACTGTGCTGTTGTTATTTGTACACTACACTAAAAGTCTGGGCCAACGACATACTGTAAAGTAACAAATTACAAATACTTAAATTACTCTGAGTAGTTTTTCTAATGTTGTACTGTAAATTGTACTTAAGTTCAGGTTACTTTTACTTCAGTACATTAGTTATATATCAGTATTTTACTGCGCTATTTTCCTTCCAACCTTCAGTCACTACTTTATATGTTTATTTGTTTTTGCCTAAAATGATTGGCTAAGTGGAATAATCCGAACCGTGATTTCCATCCAATCAAATCGCAAACTAAAAGATGTCAAATTAAGATGAAGGACGACTGAAATCACCAAATGACCTTAAACAATAACTAAATGCACTACAGAATATATAATTTTCAAACACATGCACAAATTGCACATATTATGTCAATGCTGCACGAGCTTGGTTTGTATCACCAACTGCTGGACAGTGCTTTAGTTCAGGTTTAACGAGCATAACAGCAGAGCTAATATTGTTATAGCTAGATGTTTGCCCCTTACGTTACACAAATCTCGCTCTGCATTTGAATACATAAACCTGTTTTCTAGTCTGCTTATACTGTAGGTGCATGTATTGATGTAATGTGTTCTCACATTAAATTAATCTCACATTTTAAATGTGTGTATATATACATACATTCATACATACATACATACATACATACATACATACATACATACATACATACATACATACATACATACATACATACATACATACATACATACATACATACATT
>CAIGQW010054459.1:5746851-5773906 GCA_903798125.1 Danio choprae
TCACAGACACTAATCCCTCTAATATATCACTAGCCACTCACAGACATGATTAGTCCATAAAAGATACCACTAGTCTCTCACAGACATTACTAGTCTATCATGGGTCATCACTAGTCTCTCACAGACATCACTCGACCCCCAAATATAATCACTAGCCCCTCACAGACATTACTAGTCCCTCACAGACATCATTAGTCCTTCATAAATATCACTAGTCTCTCACAGATATCACTAGACCCCCTAATATATCACTAGCCCCTTACAGACATTACTAGTTCCTCACAGACATCATTAGACCTTCATAGATATCACTAGTCTCTCACAGACATCACTAGACCCCCTAATATATCACTAGTCCCTGACAAAAATTATTAGTCCCTCAGAGACACCACTAATCTCTCACTGGACCTCACTATTCCCTCACAGACATCATTAGTCAATCAAAGATATCCCTAGTCTCTCACAGGACATCACTAGCCCCTTACAGACATCTCTAGTCCCTCAATGGCATCACTTGTCTCTCTCTCCAAAAATAAAAAATAAAGTAAATTACTACCTGCCAACAAAATCATTTGGGGAAAAAGAAAATGATGTTGTGACCTTGTAAATGGAAAGCCCTGAGAATGGATGCCACATCTACTGATTGTTTAGATGATTTCCAGTTCACACAGCATGACAATGACATTGCACTGTGTCACTAGAGCAGCGTCCTGTCAGTGTGCATTTAAACTGATTAGCAATGATGAGCAAACAAACTGCTGTTACTCTTATCTGATTCCCCTCAGCAAGTCAATATCACTCCACTTCACCCAGTTCAAACTCAACAGCGCCCCCTCTCAGGATTTGAGCAAACACGCAGCGCTAATGGAGTTGAGTTTACTGATTGTCACTATTTTTTCTCATATTAATCCAGGCAATCCAAAAAAAATGTGTTGGCAATCAACACCAAAGCCTTATTCCAGAAATAATAATAAAAAAGAAATTAAAAACATAATTAAAGTATATTAAATTAAATGTATTAAATTGTTTTTAAACATTTTTTAACAATGACTGATAAACTTTTAAAGACGGATATTTTGTGAGCCCTGAAAGATTGCTGATCAAAACAACATGTTGAACCCATTTCTTCACATTCATTTCAATATTTTGTCAAACAATCTTTTTTCATCTAACCAGTTTGCACCCAAAGTGATGTTTAGCTCAAATGAAGACAGATAAGTAAATGAAGATAGATGCAATAACCTGAGTGTTATATTTCTCATCTGCCCTGAATTCTACTGTGTCATTTGCAATGTTTCATGGGATTGTAGTTCTTTCCCTTATTAAAGCCACTTTTTGAAGACTCATATTTTCATATACTAATTTTCATTTTACTGTTTTGCTTCAATTAAAGCATGTAATGTTTATTCATTCATTTTCTTTTAGGCTAAGTCCCTTTATTAATCTGGGGTCACCACAGCGGAATGAACCACCAGCATGTAGTTGTTATTCTATACTTTTATCAGTCTGGTTCTCATGATAGCACCTGGAGAATTGTTTTGGTACTGCTAACCTTACACACAGTGTGATCCAATAGATATAATTACTGAAAAAGTAATAATTGATAATAATAATAATAATAATAATGGGCGTCACGGTGGCGCAGTGGGTAGCACGATCGCCTCACAACAAGAAGGTCGCTGGCTCGAGCCTTGGCTGGGTCAGTTGGCATTTCTGTGTAGAGTTTGCATGTTCTCCCCGTGTTAGCTCCGATTTCCCCCACAGTCCAAAGAAATGCGCTATAAGTGAATTGAGTGAGCTAAATTGTCCGTAGTGTATGTGTGTGAATGTAAGAGTGTATGGGTGTTTCCCCAGTGATGGGTTACAGCTGGAAGGGCATCCGCTGCTTAAAACATATGCTGCATAAGTTGGCAGTTCATTCCGCTGTGGTGACCCCTGATTAATAAAGGGACTAAACCGAAAAGAAAATGAATGAATGATAATAATAATAATAATAATAATAATAATAATACAAAATACATAAAGCTTGATAATACTACACTATTGTAGAAATATATATAAAATATACATTTAATGTAATTATCTTATAACCAACATAAACACAATTTATGTGTATTTTTATATACAATTAATATGTATGTATTATATGCTAATAATACTTTTATTTTTTCATTTATTAATGAAATTTCTTAAAATAAGCTAGCTCTATTTTGGTAGGTTGCCAACAAGCAACTATATGTTTTTGTTGTTGTTTTATAATAAAGCAGGCATGTGAATAAACTGCGGCTAGATTCACAGGTAATATAAGTGTAATATTTGCATTAGGCTCTGAAAACAACAGTGCATAACAAAAATGTATCTCATACATTATTTATAATAGGCCAATCTAAAACAGTGAATATGTATTAACAACATATTCAAAACTAGTGGTCTGAAATTATTTATATTCATTTACCCAGCACAATTAATTTATTATTATTATTTTTATGTATTTGTATTATTATTTCAGTCATACTTATCTACCTGTACATGATGTGCATCCCAGACTGCTTTCATCATCACTAGCTCTTTTTTGTCAGTATTATAGGGCCTTCAGAAGAACACAGATATAAGGATTTATTGTTTGAGTACCTGTGTGTTGCGAGAGGTGATGCTGACGCTGGCAGGGAGTCCATTCCTCCTGTACATGCTCTCAGTCAGAAGAGAAGACCCAGATCACAGCCGACCTCAGCTGCTCACCATCACACACAACCTCTCAGCCATCCCTGAAACAAACAAACACACACACACGCACACACGCACACACACACACACACACTTCACTTTATTTTTATGTCCAACTGAAACTATTAGGAAATATTTAGATTTTAATGTTAAATTAAAATTGTGCCTTTTCATATTGATATTACCATTCTGCAATTACGGTTTAACCCTTTATGTTTGAACTACAGTATTATTATAAGTAATGCATAATATAGCCAGTAGAGGGAGGTGTACGCCATAAAGGCAGCCTTTTTCCGCCCTCAGCATGACTCCTGCATCTGCCCTACTTTCATCCAGCCAGCCATTTCATCTTTAAATGACTCATGTCATATACATATCATAAGGAGCATATCAAAGTGTGCATAAGGAGCAATGAATAAAATAACAACGAATAACAATATTAATAAACCATAAAAAGAAGCAGCAGTAACAAAATGACAACAATAAAATAACAAAATCATATTATAATAATACAGTAATCATAAAACTGAATTGTACACATAATACTTTTTAGTGTAACGTATGGATTTGCATACCCATTTTGATTGGCCAGATCTTTCACATGGCTAATATCTGCATGGTGGTGCTGATGAAGTCCATCCCAAGCTGCGGTTCTGTAGTGATACTGAAAAAAGAAAAAGAATGATAATAAAAAGAAAGATTACGGGCTCAATAAACTCTACATTTAAGATTAAAACACAAACCATTTGTCAGGGAGTAAGAACTGATCTTTGTTCTTCCGTGAGGATTTTTTTAAATACAGAAATGAGGATTTAAATATATATATATATAGGCAAATAAATAATTTTTTATTAATTTATGTATGTATGCAAGTCACAATTGCAAGCATGGATAAAACACTGTACTACACAGTTAAATAGAGCAGAGCCGGAGGTGTGGATACTGTTTACCTGAGAGCAGTAGCAGCATTTAACTAGTGTAATCGAGTGTAAAGAATTCAGTCAGTACTGCTAACACTCATGTTTGCTGTCCACAGGCAAGACTGTATTTGCTTATTTGGCTGTATTTGTCCATATGGTTTGCTCATGAATGCTTAAATGCATTAAATTAGGCCTACTGTAGTTTGGGTTAGAAATATTTATTGTTTTTGTGTTTAAAAATTATTTTTTTTATGTTTACCAACACTCTATTTAAAATGTTGTAATGATGTCAAATGTTGTTACATATTAAAATAACTATTGCATGTGTTGTGTCTTTTAATATGTGATTTATTTCTGTGACTCAAGGCTGAATTCTCAATTTTTAGCATTACTCATCTTCGGTGTCACGTGATGAAAATGATTATCATTTATAAAATGCATAACAGCTGTTTTATTGAATATTTTGTGAAAACCCATGATAAATGTTTACAGATTTGTTTTTTCATGAACAAAGTTCAAAAGACAGAGCTGTTACAATCCATTACAATCCACCACAGTAACCACAAACACAAAATGTAACTACAACAAAACAGTAAGATGGCATCAGCTAAACAATAGCTTACAAATCATTTCGGACTGCTGATCAAAGACAAACTGCCATGCAGGTAAGGTAAGATTCTTTATAAAATAAATAGTCAATATCTCACTTTGACTTGACTTGAAAAAGGTTCATTTTAAAATAAATAAATAAATAAATTATATTATATATTGTAAGTAACCAAATATCTCTATCCTTCTAGTAACTAATCAGTAAACAGATCATTATATAATGACTGAATGTGGAAAAAAACAGTTTTGATTGTTATAATGATTTTTGTCATGATATTATTACATATGATTTTTATTATCTAAATATAATACAACAAATATATAATATATTATAAATCTTACTTCAAAACATTGCTTAGTAAAACATTAGCATTAACATTATTGACCACACTGGAATGAATGAAAAATTTTACGACATTACCTTAAATGTATACCACAGAGCAGGTTTATCTTTTTACTATGCTAGATTTATATATTTCATGATTACTCAAAAATAGACTAAATTTAGGAAACATGCTTGACACCTATTGATATTTCTTTAGTGTGTGTCTGTGTGTGTGTGTGTGTGTGTGTGTGTGTGTGTGTGTGTGTGTGTGTATAATGTATATATAATTTTATTTCATTTAAATAAATAAGTAAGTATTACCAGTATATACTTCCTCTGTATATGTGTATATGATTATATTTAAATATTTAAGTATTAAGTATCATTAAGAGAAATACAAATTCTATATAATAATCCTTCTAAACTGAATCTGACTGCTACATTGTTTTTTTGTTGTTGTTTTTTTCATCAGGTTTTTTTGTTGTTGTTTTTTTATACAGCTTTATACTGAAAGACAGTCTAATAAGAACCACAATTAAAAACATCCAGATTTTGTACAAAGCTAAAATACTTTAGTTCTCACTTGAGACAGATGTTTCTTAACACAAAGAACCAACAAAAACACCATGCGGGTTCCAGTGAAGACGGAGTACAGGTTGGGTGAGCAGACAGAGCAGCTCCTCAGGGAAATGGGTGCCCGCTGTGTGGCGGAAACATCAGATGTGGAGTACTACTACGACACCAACAGGTTCCAACTGGCTTCAACACAGACCTGGCTGTATCAGCATAACGGTCAATGGGGACTAATGCTGGCAGAAGAACGAGAGACCAATCACGCTCAGTCCGACGACAACCAAAAGTCTGAAACTGGACTCAAAAAAAAAAGTGTATCAACTAAATCATCATCCGAAGAAAGATCAGAAACAAGTGCTGCAAAGGAAATGTCTAAAACATTTTCGGATACATCTGTGACATACACAGAACTGAGAGATACATGTGCCATCATGTCACATCTGTCAAAGTGTCTCCAGCTTCCTCTGACCCTTAACGAAATGCAGAATATGGCCATGAAGAGCTTCTTGGATATGGCCCAGATCCAGATCTTTGACAGCTGGACCAGGACCAGCACAGAGAGGTATTCTCTGCCTGGTGGCTTCTCGCTGGTGGTGGAGAGAAATTACAGAATTCCCACTGAAACTCCTTCTGCATTTTTGATGATGAATGCTGATGTGCTCAGCATAAGCAGTGAACTGGAAAAGATGGACCGCCTGCGCAAGAATCTAGGCTTAAAAACAAAGGCAAACTCAGATGAAAGATTGCAAATGACTGATGAAGCTGTAGCCTGGAACGTTAGTGCACTTGCTCTGACATGAGCTATACAAGGTTCGGTTGATGGAAATTTGTTTTTTAATTTTTAAAGTCATCATGAAATCAAAATTAGCATTATTTACGTTGTCAGCTCACATTCCTATTTTTGAGGTGAACAATTAATTTGTGTTGACATACAGCAAAACAAAACAAAAGAAATGTGTTTCTGCTCATTTTCTAATTATATTTATTTGACAGTTTGGCTTTTAATGACGACTCTCAAACTGCTAGTTTTGCTGTGAGTGAAAGATGGACAGAAGACGCATTATAAAAATGTCACAGTACCAAAGTTGAAAGGAAATTACAGATTTTACATACTTGCATAGATAATGCTATTTTACATTACATCACTAATAGTCAACACTTGAGGTGGATCAAAAAGGTTTTTTTTACTTTGACAACTTTGATGAAAGGTTTTGATCCACATTAAACGTATACTCACAGGCCAAATACAAAAAGGGTAATAACCAACTGTTACATTGGAATGTTTCCTATATTTAATTTCCTGTCAGGCATATTTCTGTAGAATAGATTTAGTGCTTATAATGCAGACCAAAAATATTAATTAACTGTAATTTATAAATCTGCATACTTTAACAAATGCGAAAACCCCAGTTTTCTTGTTTTTTGTAGGATAGTCACACTTTTTTTAATAATTTAAACATTTACAGTATAATACAATTTTACATGATTATGATTTTAAATATTTGAACAAGTATAGGTCTGAATAAGTACGTTTTTTAATTGAAAATTTGGTAATTTTATTTTACAAAACTGATAGTATATGAAACACTTTACTTGAATTGAATATGCTGTTTTTATGCATATTAAATAACTTTTTTTAAATGTGTTTTAACAGACTAAATAAGGTAACCGGGCAACTACATTCTGAAAAAAACTCTAAATTCACTAAAAACTCAGTATTCAAAACGTGTGTACAGTCATTTATTATATCATCCACATATCGCATACTCTCTTATTTAATTTAAATGTACTGTTGAAGTCAAAATTATTAGCCCTCCTGTGATGTTTTTTTTTTTATTTATTTGTCAAATGATGTTTAATAGAGCAATGAATTGTTCACAGTATTTACAGTATCATATTTTTTCTTCTGGAGAAAGTCTAGTTTGTTTTGATAAGGCTAGAATAAAAGCAGTCTTTAATTAAAAGAAAATAATTTTTAAGGTAATAAATGTTATTAGGCAATATATCTTTTGATTGTCTACAGAACAAATCATTGTTATACAATGACTTGCCTAATTATTACCCTAACTTGCTTAATTAACCTAGTTATGCCTTTAAATGTCATTTTAAGCTGAATACTAGTATCTTAAAAAATATCTATTAAAATATTATGTACTGTAATTATGGCAAAGATAAAAGAAATCAGTTATTAGAAATTAGTTATCAAAGCTATTAATTTTAGAAATGTGTTGAAAAAAAATCTTCCTTCCATTAAACAGAAATTGGGGAAAAATATACAAGGGAGGGATAATAATTCAGGACGGAATTCTGTAGCTGCTATCACATTGCACCTGTAACAGATTATATGATAATAAACAAATATAATTTTATAACATAAATTAGAGAGATATTTATCTCAAATCAATATTTTGTCCCTAAAATAATTTATTTGGTAAAAACTTAAGTCATATGTGTGTATCATGTACTTAAATTTTCATCTAGCTTGAAATTGTAACTTTCTAAAAACTGCTTTGTTTACTTAGGCTTTGTGTTCAGTGAGCTAATGAAAAATTGACTCAAATTAATATTCTGCATCCAATTATTAACTTATGTGATAAATGGGATAATGTATAACCAGTAGCTTGTTATCACATCTTAAAAATAAACCCCATCTTAAAAAACATAAACTCCTGACCACCCTAATGGTTTTTAATCTGCATACAAGCCTGTACCATATTACGCCTACAGTTCAGCATACACAACTGCAAAGCATTATTTCATACTGAGTTACTAAAAAAATTTCTAAACCAAACTCCTCCAAAATAGCTGACATAAATGGAGAAAGTGGTGTAAAAAAAAAAAAAAATTAAAACAACTAAAATTGTACTTGGTAACAGTTTGGTTCCCTGAAGTCTCTCAGGTGTGATTTTGGCCCATTTCATTTCTAAGACACAGATTCAGCTGAAGCACACACTGCTGAGACATCTATAGTTTCTATGGCAACCGAAAGAGCTGTAATGTGCTCATATTTTTTATATATTATACACACAAGGCCAGAGCAGTCTGCAGGCAACAATCTGCCACATTGGATGTCCAACATGTTCAACATTGGCAGTGTTTCTTATATCAGACTCCAGAGGACCTGCAGCATTTTTCATCAAAAATTGTATCAACATTCTACCATATTTACTTCATTTGACAGACGCTTTTATTAAAAGTGACTTACAATGTATTCAAGGTATAGGTTTCATCAATAACTGTTCTATGGGATTCTGAACCCGTAACCTCTGTGCCAAACCAGTCGAGCTACAGAAACCCATCAGTCTAAAACAAACAGAAACAATAACAGATTTTCTCATCTTCTCTTGCAAACAGCAGATTTCACGGAGGCGTAACGCAACAAAACAACACAATATAATGTAGCAGATTTTTTGGCTTCACTACCCACACTTGAAGGTTTGCCATTAACAATAAACATTCAATATGGAGGCGCTACACAGAAACTGGAGAAACATAATAAGAAAGACCACATCTACTTGAAAAAATTAACTACACTGTAAAAAAATGCTGGGTTCCACGCAATCGATTTGTGTTGGGACAACATGAAGGAATTAACTTAACTTATTAGTTTTTACAAATTAAAGTGGATTGAAATTGTTTTTAACAATTAAGTTGCTCCACCAAAAAACTCACGAATTGTGTTGTTTCAGCTCATTTTAAATAAATAGTTTAAGCAAACAGCTAATGTCATTTTTTTTTTTAACATATGCTTAATTATGCTAAACGTAAATGTACTTGCTTAATTACATCACAGAGGTAACAGTTTACCATAGTGTGCATTCAGTGTTGGGTGGAGTTTGTTACAAAATAACTAGCTGTAATTTAATTACTTTTAACTTCTAAGATTACTTTGAATTTGTAGGTAATTTTATTAGTCATTTATGAGGTACTTGCTTAAATACTGTACACAAATTTAATAGTTTTATATATTAATCAATTCAGAGAAGCAGAGTAATATATATTTACAAAACTAAAGAACATGCAGCATTTATCAAGAAAATTGCATATGCTTAAGAAACGTATTTTTTGGAGAAATTAGAATATGACAGTATAAGATATACAAACTGTTATGTAGTGTTTTTTTGGTATTTGTACCCATTTCCTCACGCTCCAAAAATTATTCAAAAAGAACACAAATTTTAGCATTCCACGCTGCCACAGTTGCAACCAACTCGCGCATCAACCGAACAGGGTGTTCAATGCATCATCATGTGCACTAGTCTGTAGTGACTACATTATGTTAGAAACCAAATGTCTGTTATTTTATCTGAATTTTAACTACAGTGGCTTTTGCAGCACTTGTAGTGATACAATGGATGGGGGTTTTCACGTCAACAACAAAGACTAACTATCGCAGGCCAGACTCACTGAGTTCAGAATAGGTTCTCTTTTGGGAGATAATATCTCCAGTTATTGTGCACTTAGATCGTTGAAACATTGCAGACTTTTTGCAGTTACAAACTGCTACATTAAACACATCATGAAAGATAATATCTGAAAAGCATAATAGGGGGCCCTTTAATGATTAACTATTAAAGAAACCTAGTAAAAATAAAAAATAAAAAATAAACTAAATTTTTTTAACAACTAAAACTGCATATCAGGACAAACTGTCTTTGATCCTCAGAGCTTTACATACTTCATTTATGACTATTTGTTTAACCTGGAATTCTCTTCTACTGTCAAGCTGTTTCTGTAGTGTAATTGTTTTTAACCAAAAGGCCAGAACCCATTAAGGTGCTCAGAAAACTTCCAAAGAGTCCATAGCTTTTTGGTTAACAATACAGTTCACATAAATTATTAACAAACATTCATTCATTTTTTCTTTCGGCTTAGTCCCTAATTTATCAGGGGTTGCCACAGTGGAATGAACCACCAACTATTGGTGTTACTAAAGCGGAGCACCTGAAGGAAACCCACATCACAGGAGAGAAAATGCAAGCTGCACACAGAAATGCCAACTGGCCCAGCCAGGAGTCAAACCTATGACTCTCTTCCTATGAGGCAACAGTGCTAACCCCTGAGCCACTGTGCCACCCCTTATTAACAAACACTTGCAGTTTATTTTAATAATAAAAGTTGAAAACAAGCAGCTTTATTTAAATTACAGCTGAAACAGAATCTCTTAGTTTACAGTAGGTGGTCAGTGAAAATTGTGTTGGACAATGAAGGACCCTAGAGTACTGAGAACATACTGTAGCTGAGAATCACTGCTGTTAAATTTAAATTCATGTTATTATTAAAGTGCAAAATAACAGAACAAAAACATAAAAACTTTGTGATCAGCATGTTAAGTAAAAAAGATGATCAACTGAATATACAGTGGTCAGCATAAATGAGTACACCCCATTTTCAAAATGAATATTTTTATCCATTTCTCAGTGAATATACAGTCGTGGCCAAAAGTTTTGAGAATAACACAAATATTAGTTTTCACAAAGTTTGCTGCTAAACTGCTTTTAGATCTTTGTTTCAGTTGTTTCTGTGATGTACTGCAATATAATTACAAGTACTTCATACATTTCAAAAGCTTTTATCCACAACTACATGACATTTATGCAAAGAGTCAGTATGTGCAGTGTTGGCCCTTCTTTTTCAGGACCTCTGCAATTCGACTGGCTCGCATGCTCTCAATCAACTTCTGGGCCAAATCCTGACTGATAGCAACCCATTCTTTCATAATCACTTCTTGGAGTTTGTCAGAATTAGTGGGGTTTTGTTTGTCCACCCGCCTCTTGAGGATTGACCACAAGTTCTCAATGGGATTAAGCTCTGTGGAGTTTCGAGGCCATGGACCCAAAATTTCAACGTTTTGGTCCCCGAGCCACTTAGATACACTTTTGCCTTATGGCACGGTGCTCCATCGTGCTGGAAAATGCATTGTTCTTCACCAAACTGTTGTTGGATTGTTGGAAGAAGTTGCTGTTAGCGGGTGTTTTGGCACCATTCTTTATTCATTGCTGTGATTTTGGGCAAAATTGTGAGTGAGACCACTCCCTTGGATGAGAAGCAACCCCACAGATAAATGGTCTCAGGATGCTTTACTGTTGGCATGACACACGACTGATGGTAGCGCTCACCTTTTCTTCTCCAGACAAGCCTTTTTCCAGATGCCCCAAACAATCAGAAAGGGGCTTCATCTGAGAATATGACTTTGCCCCAGTCCTCAGCAGTCCATTCGCCATATTTTTTGCAGAAGATCAATCTGTCCCTGATGTTATTTTGGAGAGAAGTGGCTTTTTTGCTGCCTATCTTGACACTAGGCCATCTTCCAAAGATGCGCTCACATCTGCCTGCTGCCATTCCTGAGCAAGCTCTGCACTTGTGGCACACCGATCCCGCAGCTGAATCATCTTTAGGAGACGATCCTGGCGCTTGCTAGACTTTCTTGGACGCCCTAAAGCCTTCTTAACAAGAATTGAACCCCTTTTCTTGAAGTTCTTGATGATTCTATAAATTGTTGATTTAGGTGCAATCTTAGTAGCCTCAATATCCTTGCCTGTGAAGCCATTTTTATGCAACACAATGATGGCCGCACGCGTTTCTTTGCAGGTCACCATGGTTAACAATGGAAGAACAATGATTTCAAGCATCACCCTCCTTTTAACATGTCAAGTCTGCCATTCTAACCCAATCAGCCTGACATAATGATCTCCAGCCTTGTGCTGGTCAACCTTCTCACCTGAGTTAACAAGACTGAAATGATCTCAGCAGGTTCTTTAATGACAGCAATGAAACACAGTGGAAAGTTTTTTTTCAGGATTAAGTTAATTTTCATGGCAAAGAAGGACTATAAGAACTTAAGCAGCAACTTTTCCAATTTCCAATATTTTTGTAATTCTCAAAACTTTTGGCCATGACAGGTCATATATTTTGGAGCATTTGAACAAAAAAAGTATTCATTAAACTATATCCATTAAAATAATAGTTTGGTCACTGAACATCTTTAGAAATAGAAAGATAACACATTCATTCATTCATTTTCCTTCGGCTAGTCCCTTTATTCATCAGGGGTCGCCACAGCGGAATGAACTGCCAACTTATCCAGCATATGTTTAACACAGCGGACACACTCATTCACACAGATACACTACGGCCAATTTATTTTATTCAATTCACCTATAGCGCATGTTTGGACTGTGATCCCACGCAAACACAGGGAGAACATGCAAACTCCACACGGAAATGCCAACTGGCCCAGCCAGGACTCAAACCAGTGAGCTTCTTGCTGTGAGGTGAAAGTGCTAACCACTGAGC
The DNA here is from genome assembly GCA_903798125.1 of Danio choprae. Taxonomy (NCBI): domain Eukaryota; kingdom Metazoa; phylum Chordata; class Actinopteri; order Cypriniformes; family Danionidae; genus Danio; species Danio choprae. The sequence goes on from CAIGQW010054459.1 coordinate 5,759,299, forward strand.
CATTGTGTCGCCCAATAATACATGTTATTGCAATATTGCAAAAATTAAAAATCAACTGAATTCTATGTATTTTTTGCTTACCTCTTATTTTTTTTAAATGTTTTTAATATTTTTCCCTTAACATATAAATTTGGGCTACACATTTTTGGACCATTATCATAAGTTATTTTGTTAGATTAGCTCCAGATTTGGCTTCAGCACTGACTAATCTAATGTATATTCACAAATATAATATTGCAAAGCATCCAATAGAAAATGTTAATTTAAAAGAGAGATCTGTGAGGGGTGTACTCATTTATGATATATTTATTTTATTTGTTGGTTTTTCCAAAGGAAAAACCAATAGGTGTATACTGTACATATATATGAAATGGGCAAATTTTGGTAATTCATTTAGATTTACTGACTGTCTGGGATCTCCCAATTATCAACAGGTATGATTAAGTTATTTAATTACACTACATATCCAAGATGACCATCCCAATATTTTTATTTCTTCCTGACCATAAATGGCAAAAAATGTCATCTTTTTATGAACAACTACCCTACTTATTCTATTAGTATTTTTTGTTTTCATTTTTAAGGTCATATCTAATTATATAATAAGCTGTTATATTGATGCACACCAAACTATTCCAGAAACTCCTTGCACTTTCCACAAAGCCAATGTGAAACTACTGCACTGTAACATAAATACAGGTGCTTTCCAAAGTCAAGGTAGTTTCTCTGGAAGAAAACACACCCATAAACATACACAGAAGGTTGCTTCTGTATTTTATATTATCTGTACAGTATTTTTGTGATTCACATTATTTATTAATAATAATAAACATAATAATAATAATAATAATAATAATAATAATAATAATAATAATAATAAACCTCTGTTGCATAGTTGCACCGATTGTTTACAAAATAACAAGACTTCTGCAGATTTCTGAATAATAATTAGCCTCCACATAAAAAAGAAAACTCCTATTCCATCCTCCAGTTCTCCAGACGCATCTTTACAGCACAACAGTATCATAACATCTAAACAAAACGAGCATCCAGCACAGACACGTTGTTTTTAGATGTAATGGCGTCATGCATCATATTGACAGTGTGGTACCCAGCTGGGTAGAGGCAGACGACCCCCTGTGACGCAACTCCATCCCTGCTGCTGCTGTTTTCATCCGCGCTTCATATTATATACAGATACAGATGCCAACGGGCACGTAGCTACAGTAGCCACAACTCACCTGTCAATGGAAATATGCCACTGTCCTCTTCCGCTGGCGAGACCCGCTCGCCGGTTAACGCAAAGCTTATGTTGCTGTGCTGCAGCACGACCTTAAGGACACACAAAAATCCAATTTAAAAAGGATTCACTCTCGTCCACTGGGAATACACGCCAGCTTCAGGTATTCTCCTCCACACAGGTCGTCGTCCTCGCTGAGCTGGTATTGTGGCAAACACTAGGGGCAGTTCTGTGTGAAGACGCGATGTTGACGGATGCTGAAGATGCGGGTCATTTGCCAACAGCTGGGCATCGACATAAGGAAGTGTTGTACGCGATACCGTTTGATGGACGGGAGCGTTGGCCAATCACAGGGCGTCTGGGCGAAGTCCAGGATCCGCCTTCTATAATTGAATGACCAATCATTAATTAGGTCAATACTGTCCCGCGCAAACGTCTGCTTGTTTTGTTATACGCTGCGTTGAAAATGTATCTGTGGGGGGAAAGGGTGGGCTACTGTTACTTTGAAGATATATAGTGTTTGCTTTTTATTTTTAAAGGAATTGAAATAGGCTAGATTTTATAGGGAACCGTATCGCCTCTGCAAGAATTTATTTGATGAAAAAATACACAACACTAATAAAATGTTGTGAAATATTATTTCAATTTAACATAACTATATGTATAAACACACATAGGCCTATATACATATAACGCTATAGCCTATTTAAACAAAAATATTTTATAAAATATAAAAATATAAAAGATTCATTTTTTTATAAATGCTGTTATTTTGTTAATCAAATTTAGTTTTATAAAAAATTAAGCAGTTTATTTATTTATTTGAATGATTAATTTAATGCACCGATAATATTTTATAATAGAGATGTAAATCATTCAAATTGGGCAGCACGGTGGCGCAGTGGGTAGCACAATTGCCTCACAGCAAGAAGGTTGCTGGTTTGAGCCCCGGCTGGGTCAGTTGGCGTTTCTGTGTGGAGTTTACATTTTCTCCCCGTGTTTGCGTGGGTTTCCTCCGGGTGCTCCGGTTTCCCCCACAGTCCAAAAACATGCGGTATAGGTGAATTGGATAAGCTAAATTGTCCATAGTGTATGTTTGTGAATGGGTGTATGGATGTTTCCCAGAGATGGGTTGCAGCTGGAAGGGCATCCGCTGCGTAAAACATATGCTGGATAAGTTGGCGGTCCATTCCGCTGTGGCGACCCCAGATTAATAAAAGGACTAAGCCGAAAAGAAAATGAATGAATGAATGAATCATCCAAATTAATCTCTAAACTGCAGAATCTATCTGAGCAAAATATACTTCTTTTAAAAACAATTAACAAGTCTTAATGCTTTCAAATGTTTGATTACATTTAGAACCATGTGTTTGTGTTGTAGCTCATACATTTTATATTTATAATATCAATGCAAGTAGTCTCATTGTACATTTTTGATGTAGTCATACCTTAATCCTAAACAAAAAGTGTTAGTGTTTATGTGATACTGACCAATATTTGAACATCTATATTACAGGTGAAGTGTGGGAGCAGTTTCCTACAAAAACATAGTTCCCTGTATTTTTTACCTACACCATAAACATTGTGTCGATGTGATTAATAAATCAATGCCACATGTATTGTTGCTTGAATTTAATCTTAGGTTATACAAAGTTGTGTCTTAAGTCAGTTTAATATATTTTATGAGTAATTTTAATCAATTTGCAAATAATCCTGAGAGAGAGAGAGAGAGAGAGAAAAGAGAGAGAGAGAGAAAGAGAGAGAGAGAGAGAGAGAGAGAGAGAGAGAGAGAGAGAGAGAGAAAGAGAGAGAGAGAATATTAAATGCATTAAAAGTGTGCGATCTGATTTGTTGCTGGTTTAAGGTGGTTTACCTGCACAACCAGCATTGATAAAGGTATACATGTCTGTTTTCGCAACAGTTAGTGCATCTGATCCTTCATTTTAGTCCTCAGTGTCAGTGTCCAAGTCAACTTTCACAAAATTCGATAATTAAATATAATCATTTTTTTTTGTAAGATCATAATATATGCTAATATGTTTAGAAATATTTAGCTAAAAAAACATAGTGACTACAGTATATTATTGTTTAGTATATTATTAATATTCATTTTCAAAACACTTAATAATTATGATGTAAAAGAAAAAAAAGCTTAAAGATAAGGAAAAGGATTAGGTAAAAAAAACCTTAGGAAAAGGATTAGGTAAAACTAAGTCACAATTCACGGTATTAACAAACCATCAACACTATCAGCTTAATACTAATTAGCTGTATGTTAATAGTTAATAAGGTAAAAGTTGGGTTTAGGTTTTGGGTAGGATTAGGAATGCAGAATCAGATCATGCTTTACTATTAATAATTTAGGTAGATAATAAGCCGCTGGTGAATAACATTGATTGTGACCTAAAGTGTTACCAAAGATTAATTTAACTTTGAACAAAATTTTAATTTCCTCAAAATTTGATCTTGATTAAAATGTGAATATTTATTCAAAATTAATTTGCTTGTCTTCTTGTGTAGAGTAAACTGCAGTTATAAAGCCTCTGCATATCAACAATCTTTCTATACTTGAGCGCTACCTAGTGGACGTAAGCAGTAATGCATGCACGCTTACAGTACATCTTGCATATCCAGTGTAAAATAATAATAATAATAATAAAAAAACTGAAATTTTGCCAAATCAGCATCTTTATTGTACAAACAAATGCATTTTTACCTATTGACATTTCTTTGTATCATAAAAAAGCAATGTACAAGCTTTAAGAACAAAAATAAACAGCAGCACAGAATGATTATGAGCAAAATATATCATTTTGAATAAATATAATTTGTATATTTCATGCTATAAAATAAAAATCCATAAATGGCGAGTTAATTGTTACAGCATCGGCGTCAGCTAGCTTCATGTACTTCATAGTTGTATAAAACAGTAGAGTTCTGAGGTTCACAGTTGGGTTGTGAGGTTGTACAGACAGTGGATGACAGAAGTGCTGCTTGCATCATGACAGCTAAAGATCCGCTTTCCTCCACGGGTTAAAACTCGCTGCTCGTCTCATGCATTCAGGAAGAGCAAGAACGGAAACGTTTAGGTGCATCTCGCTACACCAGTGAGGCAGACAGTTTTTGGGAACCAATGACTTGAGGAGTTGCTTCCCCACCTGAAGTAAAAGTGCAAGCTTAGTTTTGGACATACAAAGATCACTGCGCATCCAAAATGGCATTTTCTGAATACTAGTAAACCCTGAGTTCTACTTTTTTCTTTTTTGCAGTGTCCCGAATGCATGAGAACAAGAGTCGGACAGTTCAAGAGTAAGCTCACCCCCAAAAAAATATAAAAAAAAGTCTGACATTGGCATGTTCCAGATCAATAAGAAATCTTCAGAAAACAAATAAGGACATTTTTTATCAAATCTGAGAGATTTCAAAGCCATACTCATTCCAGACTCGGGTTTGAAGCATTCAAATTTGACCAGAAGAGTCAATGAGCCAATCATTTGAGCATTTACAAGAACCAATAATCCAAATGTCTGTTTATGTTCTATGTATTTGTTTTTAAATTTAGTTTCCATTTACATTCATTGAAAAAAACAAAAAAACAACAACAAATGGTCATGTGGTCAAATTTGTTCAAACAGCCAGAAAAGACCACCTCATTTTCAAACATTAAGGGACATGTTATTGAAGAGAGCTCGACAGACTAACTTAAACGTCTGAAGCGTTCTGAAATTGTAAGTTTTGTTTGAATAATAATCATAATAATTAAAAAGTATGTTGCTTTATTAATGGCCCTGTTTATAATATAAAAACATGTCTATTTTATGGTTATCAGAGCAGAAACAAAAGCTTCTGCTCTCATTGGCTGTCTGTTGTTTCCTTTCGTGTTCATAAACAAAGTGTGTGTTTGTTACAGTATTAGATCAAAACATCAAAAAAGGCCATAAAAAAGATAAATAAATAAAATGTATATATTTTTATTGATAATAATTTTAGGTACAAATTCCCACTATCAATACTGGCTTAATGACTATTGTTTATTAACTTATTAATGATCTTAATAAATGATTATTAAGATATTAACTCTTTGTTAGTACTTATGATCTTATTCAACATCCCTGATCCTACAAAACATCTAAACCTAAACTTAACTATTAATAAGCAGCAAAGTAGTAGTTTACTGAGCTAAAAGTAATACTTAATGCTTAAGTATGATTAGATGATTATGATGACTAATGCTTAATAGAGAGAATTTTACCTTAAAATAAAATGACACAAAAAAAACAACAAAAAATTGTCGAGTGTGGATAAAAAAAAAAAAAGAAGACTGATCTGATCAACTAAAACATCTTAACACCAGGGCCTGGGATTAAACAGTTCAATTCATGTTACATTTTGGTCTCTTTACAAGCTTTAGCATGTTGGGTGATCATCAAGAAGAAAAACAGAAATCTCTCAGTTTATATAAAATATCTTTGTGTTCTGAGGATGAATAAAAGGCTCAATGGTTTGCAAAACATTTAAATATGACTAAATGTTAATTTAGGGGTGAACCATCTCTAACAATTTCCAGGATTCTTTTATCTAAAATGTAAGAAGATCTTTAGCACATGAAATAGTTGCAGGAGACATTTCTCAAAAATCCCTTTCATAGTGAACAGATAAAAAACAAAACAAATGATGCAACTTTTCACCATTGACACTGCGAAAGGTAGATGGAAAAACAAACAATGTGGACTGTGGTAACCACAAAAACAACAAGCCGCACTGTAGAAACATATTTGCCCAATCGGTCCAAGTTTTAAAGAATACATACATGTAAAAAATCAAAAGAAATCCTCTCCTCGTCATAAATGACCCCGCTCCCGGACATCCTGAATGCATTCATTTTAAAACACAATCCTCCTGCAAACTGAGAGGCAGATGAAGAAAACGATGCTATTAAAAAAGGTTATTGCTTTTTGCATATTACACAGTGGAGACATGTTGGAAGTGGAGAAGCAATGGAAGACTTCAAGATTTCCTTTTTCTTCAAAATCTCTAGGTTGAGCTCAGTGTTCATAAACTACCTGAAGTAAGTCGACAGTTTTCAACAGTTTAAAAAGGATGAGCTGCACAATCAAAAAGTAGTCCAACAGCCTTTCCCTGTAAACACTTCTTTTTTGATTAGCGTGTGTGGCACAAACTGAACTGGTGTTGCGTGAACAAAAGTGAGTGAGAATATGGACCATGAGTATCTAGGTCAGTTGGCGGAGCACGGCTCAATTAGTACAGTTCATTAAATCATTTACAAGTGTACTTTAACCCCATATCACCGATTAAACGTCATCTCTCTTTTTTTTTCTTTTTTTTTTTTTGCTTACACGTTATAAAAACCAAAAAGCAACCTGACCATAAAAGCACCATTAAAGGGGAAACACATCCCGAGCGAAGTAAAAACTCAAATATTTGAGGCCTTACGAATCCCAGAGGTTGGGAGCATTACATGGTTGATTATTCCCTTATGGAATACATTTAATTATTATTATTATTATTATTTAAAAAAAGTTCTTATTAAGTGCATGCCAGGTGAAATATCACAAAAAGAGATATAAATGAAGAAAAAAAAAAAGAATCACTTTCAAGTTTTAAGACAAAAACAAAAAGGTCATCTGTAGTTTTGTATTATAACGTGGAGGGCACCATGCATTTCTACTTGAACAATAAGTGGGCCGGCATGCATATTTCCCCCTGTAGACCAAACAATATACATAATACAGCGATCTGCTAATCATTCTGATGAGATTACAGCCAAGCACAAAAAAATATTTAACCAATCAAAATATTTATTTTTTTCCCCCAAAAGGAAGCTTCTATATTTTGAAGCTGTTTGATTGTCCCATTTTATTATTATTCAGCATATACAGTTTGTCGAGCTGCATAATGATTTAGACGCGAAAATCTCTGTCGCTTCAATGCATAAGAAGTCCCTATGAATGGGATGTTTCGCCTACAGAAATGAGAAGGAAAAAAAATATGAAGGGAGAACCTTTACTGCATGTCTTATGATTGAACAGGCATATTGCTTTTGCATATTACCATCAGTTCAATATGTATACAAAACACCAGGCTGATACATTGATACATCCAAACAATTCTGCCTTCTTTGAAGGAAACCCTCATCTCATTTCCATAATCTTGCATGGCAACAACAATAACAACAAAAAAAGACCTGCAGGGAAAGTGACTCACATTTAAAAGTTTGGGGTCGGTACAATTTTTATTTTTATAGACTGTGTTTTTATAAAAACAAAATGATTGTTTTTTTAACAATCTAAACTTGCTTTCAAATTTAAAATGTAAAATTCAGCAGCATTTATCTAGTCTTTAGTATCACATGATCCTTCAGAAATCCTACTAATATGCAGATTTGGTGCTCAAACCTTTTTTTATTATTAATATAAATGCTGAAAAGGGTTGTGCTGCTTAACTTTTTATTTAATGCAACCCGTATTGCATTTGTATTAACATTATAAAGGTGTCTGTGTTACTTTTGATCAATTCAATGCATCACTGCTGAATACAAATATAACACCTAAAAAATATCATTAATAAAATGTATAAAATCATACTGACCCCAAAGTAGTGTAGCCTATATTTCAGAGCAAGGCACCGGTCAATCAACTTCCTTAACAAAACTTGTCAGTGTTTGTACCATCATCTACAAATAACATCCACAGACTGTCCATCAAAATGCTTACAGCTTCATTCAGTGTAAAACATTAGCGTAGCAAAACCTTTCATTCGAATACGTCTATCGAACACCAATGCGTGTAACAAATGACAGCCAATGCTAGAAAACCCCGACAGGTGTTAGAGCCAGCGTGAGGCGGGGAAATGAGACAAAAACAATCCACTGACACCTCTAACACAGATTCATTTGTTCCAGGGCTTGGTTTTGGTCTCTCTATTATGTCCGCTGTGCAACAAACTTCACAAACCCTTTACAATTTTTGGTTTGCTCTTTGGTTAGTGGCCAAAGTCAAGATAAATGGGTGCTATCACGATAAGGAACGGAGCACATCTAAATATTTCCAGGAAACAAAGCAATCAGGCATACAATGTATTTTAAATGACATACATGACATCTCGTGTCACAGAACCACACCACACATGCTCTGTCAGTAATACAGGGTGTTCTGCATTCAGAGTTTTGGCTCTTGTTAACTGTAATAGAATGATCACATTTGGCTCATTTTTAAAACTGCCATGAACTGATTCAAAGCTATGAGAAGGTTCATTCTCAATCATTTGCCAGTGTTATAAGCACATGAGGAGATTTTAAATGGCACATCTAGACTTAAGCAATCTAAAATACAAATAAAATAGACTGAATTGAGAGAAACACCACTTTTTTTTTTTTTTTTTTTTTTAGGAAATGTGGCTCATTTTACAACTCTCCTACAGTCAAACAGTTTTACCATATTTTTTTAATCTATTCAGCTATTCTCCAGGTCTAGCAGAAGCACTTTTAGCTTAGCATAGCATAAAAGACTGAATTGTATACTGAATTAGCACATTAGCATATCATTCCAAAAAAAAAAAAGAAAGAAAAAAAGTAAGAGTTGATAATTTTCCTATTTAAAGCTTGACATTTCTGTTGTTATATTGTGCACTAAGACTGACGAAAAATTTAAAGTTGCCATTTTCTAGATCAATATGGCTAGGAACTATACTCTTATACGCAATACTATCTTATTACACAATAATCAAGGAACGTTGAAAATAGTCCCTAGCTAGGCAACAGTGCTGCTTAATATAAACCTAGGCGTATCAATGCATAAAAAAGCAACTTTCCATATTACATTTATTAAAATGTCTTGAAATTGGAGCGAGATGCTAATGGTCTAATCTGATTCAATGATTTATACCAAGTTAAAAGTTCTCCATGCAGACCAGGAGATCGGCTGAATGAATTTAAAAATGGTAAAACTCAACTGTTTAACTGGGGTTGTAAAATGAGCCTATTTCCAAATAAAAAAAAATTGGAGTGTTCCTTCAAAAGTAGAAAAGAAGACTCCTTCCTTCTGTTTTGATCAGTGCTAACGTTACATTTAAAATCTTAACTGATATAATAATATAAAAAAGTGACTGTCTGCAACACTATAAAAACTGAAAATGAAAACAGACAAGCACCATAATGTAAGTCACTTATGTATTTCAACATATATATATATATATATTCAGAAACAAGTTGTGTCCAAGGTGTGATACTGGTTATGTTAACAGAATTAAGAAGCCGTCTTGGCAGGATTATACTGCAGTCACTAAACAAAAGGGAATGCTGCTTATGCTAATTATCATTGACTGGTAAACTGAATTTATGGAGGGTGTGGTAAAGTAAATATCCAAATGGTATGACAAGCATACAAGAAAGCACTTGAACCTTGTGAGAACGAGGCAAGTTTTAATCTGCCTGAGCATCAACAGCGATAAATCAAATATACTGCAGACAGTCAGAGAGGCAGATGCTCGACTGTAGTGATGAATATAAAATACGAGTCTAGTGTACTGCTCACAAGGCAGCAACATTTTACGTCAGGAAAAAAAAACATAAGACTGTGGTGATAAAAACAAACAAACAAACAAACAGAAAACAAACAAAATGTATCTAAAATTGGCATGAGACAACAAGAACAAGCCTTATTAAATCACAGGTAAAAAAAAACAAAACATGAAATTAAAAAAAAAAAAAAGTGTGAGGTATGAGGTTTTGCACCAGTTACATAATAGTGAAAATGGATAGGAAGAGATACTGTCCAGGGCCCCCTTTTCACAATATTCAACACATAAAAGTGCCCACAGCAGAGGTACTGACACTGAGGGTTTATCTTATTACTTCTCTATTGTAAAATGAAACTCTACACTAAACCGTCAGCATAAAAAAAAAAACACCTCCAGACTATTTAACATAAAAAAACATACAGGCAGTAAGCGAATCTTCATCAATTGTTCATTTTTGTATTAAATCACCATACGTTTTGGTCTGTAAATCAAAAGATGCATTAAGTGTGAGAAGCCAAAGATAGCTTCTTATCACAGCTGTCTGTTTCACACAAACCTTATTGAAAAAGAGAGAAGGAGAGAGAGAGAGAAAGAAAGAGATAAGCTCTTTTTGACCCAGCTAAACACAAGGAGAGCATTTGAAATCTTAACCACCAATCAAGTGTGGGCATTAACGATATGAAGATGAAGTTGTTTTCCCCCTTTTTCCCATTATGGTATGGCCCTAAGGCTATTTTAATGACTCCTTCACCACTTTCAGAAACACCTTTACAATTATGTTATTTTTAGAATTTTAACATTTCATTTTAAAGGCACCCTCCCCATATTGTTCAAAAAAACAAAAAACAAAACAGCATTACTTTTGGTGAAGATTCAGAAGAGCAAAAGAAATAAAAAAGCAAGAAAGAACTTGGCACAAAGAGTCAAACTATTTTGATTTGACTTAACATTCCTTAATTGAATAATATTGTTGACTATGCTGCTACTCAAGCACTAATCTTTGACTATGCTGTTGAAATTTTACCTTAAAGCAAAAGGATAGTTACAGAAAGTGCAGAATGACAGACTGTGATTTTAGGAAGAATATGGCAACATAATAAAGAAAAGGTGGAAGAAAACATCTATATTCTGTACTGGACCCTTGATCCTGAAAATACACCACAGGTATACCAGCAATTTTCCCATAGACATGGCTGCTAGAGAAAACTGACAAAGAATTCATACAATCACTAAGGAATATTTCACTGAAGTATCAAGCCTTGGTAAAGTGGAGGTGTTTTGTTCAGGGGTTTTGCCTCTGCACTCATGTAAACCCTTCAAAAACAAAACAAACATGACTTTATTGAGAGAAGCTTCTTCTCCTCCTTTCAGGTTCTTTGCTATGAGGTAAAACCTGGCTGGAGTTGACAACAAGCTACATATACTGTCAATGATGAGTATGTTGAGGTTGTATAATGAGGTATTGAACGGATGTGTCACAAAGAGCCTTGCACTGGCAGATAAACCATTCCTTGTGAGTGAGTGACCCATTACAGGCCACATGTGCAAAAACAGGTCAGGTAAAAGCGTGATATGACAAGCATCTCATCTGAGCTTTCACATTATTCATTATTGCAACATGCCTATATTACTCTGTAAATATGTTGAAAAACATGGAAATATATATATATATATAGATATATAAAAATGTGATAAAACTCTTTGAAGGCCTTGATTACAGAGACCTCCTCCCCGATTATTTAATTCCCCGATTATAGGACTCCTTCCCTTTGAAAAACTCCTTAAAAATTCATTTGTTCGATCTTAGTCCTGTGTAGAACTTCCACAAAAATGGACGAGTAGAAAATGCACAAGGCAGGTTATTTCTTGTCGTTCTTTAAAAACAGCGGGGCTTAATCGTGAAAAGAGTAACCCTTTAAGCTTCCCTATTAGATAAGGAGGACAAACAACCAAGTATATTGGGGAAAAAAATCTCAATATCCACGCAGGGGTTTGGATGCAGGGGTTTCTTCCGGACTACACTTGCCACTCTCTTCACTTGGGGTTTTTGTAGACAAATCATCAGGGTACACTGCTCCACAGGCTACTTCACCTTCTGAGATATCCTCTTGCTCTCCTCTCTGGCCATCCGGTGCCTCTTCCAGCAAGTCGGTGTGATTGTTAATTTCTGTGCCAGAGGTCATGTGCTTCTTGCGCAAGTGCTGGTTGAGTGTGCCTTGGAAAGGAAAACATTTGCCACAGATCTGGCAGTGGAAGGGTTTGTTGTCTGTGTGGCCACGGATGTGGTACTCCAGCTGATCTTTGCGGGTGTATTTCTTGCCGCAGAACTTACAGACGAAGGGTGTGATGCCCATGTGCAGACGCATGTGACGGTCCAGACTGCCCTTTTGATTGAAGGACTTGCCACAGTAGATGCAAATGAGCCGCTCGTTGTAGGGGTACCACTGTCCTCGTAAACTACGCTCCCTTACATCATTCTCAAAGGTTGCTGATGTCGCGGGTGGATCTCCTTCGTCAGCACCTGGCTTGGGTTGAGTTAGCAGATCAACTGGAAGAGGCACAGGACGTTTCGGTCGGGCACGACCACCCCGAACACTGCTGAGCAAGGAACGAGATGGGCTAGAGGAGCTCAGGCTGACAAAACATGAGGAAGGTAGAGCAGAGTAAGTGTACCCGACTGATGAAAGCACAGGCATGTACGATCCCACGCTGACGGCCAACACCTGTTCACCATCCACTAGCTCTGTGTGATATCCATCATCACCAGCCGACGAGCTATCGGAGTAGCTTGGCCGGTCTGTTTTCTCCAGCTTAATATGAACATCGGTCACCTGCCCATCCTTCCCAATGAGTTCCACCTGTTCAGACTCAACCTCCATGGATGCCTCTTGCTCTGATATACTATCGCTGCTCCCTCGGTCTGATTGACCCTCCTCTGTCATTCCTTTACCTGAGCTTCGCCCTTCCACGCAATGATTCTGACGAGAATAGTGGGATGGTGAAATCTCAGTGGGGTTCACAAAGATACCCCTGTCTTTCACACCATTGCGTCCAGCCCTTGAGGTGGTGCAATCGTTGTCTGGATCAATCTCACCAGAGGCAGGGATGCTGATCTTGGAGTGAATACCCTCAAGAATCTGCGTGCATTTGTCAATCACAGCTTGCATTTGGAGGAAGCTGGCAGCCGTGAGGAAGCTGATGACATCACGTAAACGCAACGCCATTCGGCCAGTGTAACAGAAGGCTAGCAGCTGCTCAAACACCTCAGGACTCTTGATTACAGAGATGGACAGCCCACTCATCGTGCCAAGTGATGAATGATCACGGAAGTATGGTGAACTTGCGGCCAAGACAGCCTTGTGGGCCCTGAACGGCTGGCCTTGAATGTGCACAATGATGTCGCATAGCTTGCCCTGGAGACGGAGCTCATTGAGCTGGTTCAGGACGGTGTTGCTGAACTCAGGAACATCAAACTCTATGAGGCTACCACAGTCCTCCATGGCTCAGTGATGTCTCTCCTGGTTTGTAGAGAACCTGAATAAAAGAAAACAATGTGTGAGAAAATGTATATGGATACAAATATTGATTTTAGGCAAAATGAAAGGTAGGTAATGTGCAATCAAAGAAAGACCATGTGCATTAACGAACTAAAATGCAATCGAGATTCAGGAACCTCTCTGATTGGTGGATTTTACATTGAATTCTTGCATTTCAAAAAACACACAATTACCTCAGAGTTCCATTTGCTTAATTCCAAAAAAGTTCTGTGTATATAGGTGTATGAAGAAGGCAAAGCTAGTTCAGTAGGTGTTCATGTCTAGTAAATTAGCTCAGCTGTTGTAGGCTTTTAAAAAGTGCTGTCATGTAAAGTTTCTAAAAGCTTTTCGAAGTTGTTAGATTTTTTTAAATGAATGAGTATCTGAAAAAGCAAAAGCCAAGTTAGGCCATCCACCACTCTGCATATTTTGTATGCTTCTCTAATCACTAAAGACATTAGTTCTAATTCAACAAAGTGCCTTGTGAAGTGGACTGAATATGTCAATTCAAATTGTATTTATTTATAAAGGTATATTATTGCACACTTCTCTTGTGAGTTTCATATGAGTATGAAGACGCTGCAATCTGTAGCTCAGGAGAGATTACAAAAGATTTTGCATGCTCAGGAAGCAACAAACTGGGCTCTGTCCATCGAAACACAGTTCATGCATGAAGCTCTCATCTAACGATCTGGCTCTCTCAATTAAATAAGAGAAATAGGTAAAATATTCAAAGCACTGTGGCGCAAGGACTTGAATTGAGAACCTATAACTGTTGGATTGATCTGTGCCTACTTCTGTCTCTTCTAAAGATTTCATTGCTCTAGTGGAACAAATTACCTACTGAACATGTGGATATACATTTTGCAATTGAGATTATATGCATTCTTAATTTGTATTACGTTATTTAAATGAGTTTTTTTAATAAGGTTTGCTTAGTTTTTTCTGTTTTCTTCTTTTCAATTTTTTATGTTTTAATTTTATATATTGTCAAGGACTTGTTTGCTTCTGTACTTTTTTATGGTACAATGCTAAATGTCAAAATGTTCTTTAGATTAGTCAAACCATCAATAAATTAGTCAATAAATGAATCAATATCAATGTAGTTGTTAGTGGCAGGCCTAGCCCTAATTCTCATGAAGGATACAGAGCCTTATAACCCAGCAAAACTTGTAAAGAGGTTTCTTGAAAATGAAAAGGACAAAAAAAAGAGAAATGAAGTGGCCTGACAAGAATCATGATCTAAACCTAATCTTTTTTTTTCTGACCGCACAACAACAACAACGTATATTAT
>CAIGQW010054459.1:5785466-5809023 GCA_903798125.1 Danio choprae
TGAGTGTGTGTGTGTGTGTGTGGATGTTTCCCAGTGCTGGGTTGCAGATGGAAGGGCATCCGCTGCGTAAAACATATGCTGGATAAGTTGGCGGTTCATTCCGCTGTGGCGACCCTAGATTAATAAAGGGACTAAGCCGAAATAAAAATGAATGAATGAATGAATATACAATTAGTTTGTAGTACTGTTGATAGTTTATTACAATTGTAAGTACTTTCATAGGATTCGATTCCAGAGGATTTCAGAGGATTCGTATAATATTCGTATAATATTTTATTTATTTGTTGTAATACTTTTACATAGTCCTAGTGAAATATATAATCTAATAATTGAATAACCTTTAGAAATATAACAATTCAAAATAAACATAAAACAAAAAAAGGTTTATGAATGAAAAAATTCTAAAAACATTATAAAACTATTTAAATTTATATTAGAAAATTATGAAATCAACAACATAGCTACATTATGGATCCGAAGGTAAATTAATCTGATTCGCTTTAGAAAACTATAACACGATTTTGAAACTGCTAATTTAATGTTAGTTAGACCAGCTGTAGTCCAACACACACTACATAACATTTATAACATATAACATATAATAATATAAAAACATGACATTAATTCAATGCTGAATTCTAGAAACATAGACAACAGATGGGAACATATTTTGTCTGGTTAACTTAATATTTTCATTTTCTAAACTCTTTACAAGATTATATAAAGACTTATCTTTAAACTCAGAATGAAGTCATAATAGTATTTCTGCATCTTTTACCTGGTCAATTTCAAGCTGTTTCACTACTAATCCAACAGCAGAGGGCGCAACAGGCTAAACTAAGTGAAAGAGCTGACGTTCTCTCACGTTGCCCAGTAAAACGTTGCTGTATAAATGCTGGTTTATAGGCAGCAAGTAGCATATTTGTCTCTAAAGTTTGAATAATTATTTAAATAGCGCATTATATAGTTATTAAATATTTTGAATGTGTCATCTGCAGCACTGAAAGATCAAAAATTGAACTGGTTGAGCCTTTCTTTTGAGTATAGAGGCAATCCTAAAACATTGGTAAGTTCTACAACAAATTCGTAATTCTCCTGTTCTGTACAGCTTACAAGAAAAGAGCCACAGTATATGAAGTACATGTAACTAAAAGAGGTTTGTAAAACCCTCTTAATAGTCACAAAGACATTAAAGAGAAGTCACAAAGACAAGGGAAGAAAAATAATCTTGCACGAGCCACAATGTAAACGTCTATAATGTAACATTTAGCTTATTTGTATATCCAAGTAATTTCATAATTATTCCATGCACCAATCCCTGCATTTGATTCATTTACATCTTTCGTGTAAAATGCCACAAATGATCCAGACTAAATGATCCAGAGTTTGTTTTGAAATATTTTTAAAAGGCACAGTTACGCCTATCGAAACATTGTATACTGTAGGCTAGTTGTTAAATATGTTAATATTTACATGTGCCATTTTAGTAATATGATCATACCAGTCACATCACTGAGTTGGCCTTTTCTGTTTCCTCAGAGATGAGATGTTCATTTTTTGTGTTCACATTATATTATATATGTAAAACAATGAAACAAAATACTCATTCTGACCTCTACTTATTAAAATATTTTAAAGTATAAGTGATCCTAACAGTTTTTAAATGACTAAAAACTGTTTTGGTTTAAAACCTGTGTAAACAGTGTTTTGAAGGGTAGTAGTACAAAGATCTACAGTAAAATAACGACTAATTGGTACTTTTAGGCAACACTGTGATCCTTAAATAGAGTTTTTAAAAATGTTTTTATGTTTATCTATTTTTTTAAATGTTTTTCATTCTAGAGCCTGTCTTCTGGAAAGCACAGTAAAAATGTTTTCAATCAATATATTCAAATGCAATATATTCAATTTTTGCTAAAAAACTAAACAAAAAAACAAAAAACACACTTATTAAGAAAACAACAAAGTATTCACTACTCAAAAAACACATAAAATCTCTCTAAAAACACACTTATATAGCTTAATAATTTTACTCTTATAAATTTTTTATATATGATTTATTTTTTGTTTTCTTAGAAAATTTTCCACTCCAACCGAGAAAGAATGCTCTCCACAATGAGCTTTTTTCATCATCTCATTTGAAGGACAGCTTGGCCTCAGAACCGAATATCTGACCTAATCTGAGTGCAGGTGGGTGACCGGTGTAAGAAGCAAAATCGCTTTGTCATCGCACGTGCTCCTGAGCGTGGCCCATGTTAAACAAGTCTCTCCTCTATTCTCTGACAGTAAGATAATTCAACCATTTTTCCTCTCATTTTTTTTCTCTCTCGCTTTCTCTCATTAAAGAACCACACACACACACACACACACACACACACACACACACACACACACACACACACACACACACACACACACACACATATACATATATATATAAATACACACACAACAACACAAGAGAATAAATAGCCGCAGGTATGAGGCGATTAGAAATGGTTTTGTTGACCTCAAGGGCCGATGGTGATATTGATAACATTTTCAAACAGTCTCGCTCATCAAAGGGTTTCCTGTTAAAGTTGTAATCTTCCTTGAAATAGGGCTTTGTTAGTCACCGCGGCATTCACTTGACCGAGAATTCCTGGGCTGTAAGCTAATGGGGATGATTTTGAGCGGGGTCGGCACTGGGGATCAGAGCTGGGGACCCAAGCGGGGTGGCCCTGGAGCTCAGAAGTGGCTCGCGGCGATTTGTAGCCCAGGTGACTCTGCAAATTCCCCTACTGCTTAAGAACGGCCTTGCTGGATGATCATTTTCTAGTCTTTCCCAAGTCTGCATATCAGGGATCAAAAACAAAGAAATAGAGTATGTGATTAAAAAGCCGAAACCACTAGTGTTTAAAAGCTTTAGGGTTTCGAAGGAAATTAATACTTTTATTCAGCAGGGAGGCATTCAATTGATAAACAGCAACAGTCGAGATTTATAATGATACAAAAGGTTTCTAAATTAATGGTCTTCTTTTGAACTTTTGTCTAAAAAATAAAAAATAAAAAAATGTACTGTCTTGCAATCCTGACTTTTTCACTTCTAATTGTAGGTTTAGATCTTGCAAGTGAGAAAAGTAAGACAACAACTCAGATTTGTTAGGAAAATCGTCAGAAATTGCAAGATATTTCTTACTCAGATCAGCAAGAAAAATAGTTTATCTGAAATTGCGACTTCATTTGCAAACTTACATGTTTATTTGACATAATCCTGAATTTATATTTCGCAATTCTGAGTTTTCTGTCTCAGAATTATGAGATACAAGAGAGTTGTGAGATGTATAACTTTATAACACCTGTATAACTTGTATAATAACTTGAACACAAGTTCTGAACACAAGACAGGTCTGTGACATATACATTTTCAGTTCTGAAATGCAGAATCCCAAGATATAAACTAGCAAATGCAAAATACAGAGTCATAAATAAAAGAGTCACACCGAAAAAAAGATATATTTATTTTCAATTGAGTCAAAATGTAATCAAAAATAAAAAAAGTTAGAGATGTGAGATGTTGACTAATTGAAAGATTAAAAAAAAACAATTAATTTGCATTTATTATTGTTAATGTATTGACCAATATATTTATTAGGCCTATAGCAGACAATCCTATTCAAAGTGACTTATAAATGAGGATTAAAAGAAGCACCAAATTTAGAGGGTAAAAATCTGAATTGTGAGCTGTGAAAATTCCAATATACAAAGCCACAACTATAAGAAAAAAGTCAAAAATGTGACACACAAAGTCAGAATTCAAGTCAGAATTATGAGATATTGACTCAAAATCAAGAGAAATGTCAAAAAATAAATATGTGTATATTATAATTTGATTTGTGAAATGTTTGCTTGCAATGGTGAGATATAAACTTGCCAATCTGAAAAAACCCATCCAAATTAAATGTCAGCAAACAATTTTGTGAAAGTAAGAAATACTATAAAAACTTAAAACACACAGCAACATCTTATGACCTGCTGGATAAATTTATTTTCACTGACAAAACCATTGATTGTATCAGTCAATAAATCGACCAGGAGATAGACGTTTGTCATTACTTATGTGATTTACACATCAATAAATCCATACCTTGCTCCTTTAATACACATAGAAAAATGATCTTATACTTAACCGTGCCAGTGATAGATCAAAAACCCCAGTGATGACTGATGCTCTGCCGTTGATGTCTGAAGATTGAGATCAGAGTAACTCTGGTTTACAGGTGCACTGCATTCTTGGCCAGCCAGCACTAAGTCACAGGTGAATGTCACTGCGGGGTGTTAACTGATCTGCCGATTTCTGGAAGATACAAAGTCTCTGAGATTCTGAAAAAAAGACAAAAAAATTTGAATTGTGAGAAATTAACTCAAAATGGCAAGGTGCAAAGTTATAACAGTAAGAACGATATTCTAAATTGTATGACTTGAGATCGGAAGAAAGTCATAATGTTGATACTAACTTGAATTATAAATGTGACTTATAAATTTGCAATTCTCAGAAGGTAATTTAATGTATGAGCTATACAGAAGTAATTATGAGATACAGTCACGTTTTTGAGAGAAAAAACATGTCTCAACTGTGAGATAATTTGACATTGCAAGACACAATTGAAGCTAAGTCATAACTGGAAGATATTAATTGGAAATTGCGAGACACAATGTTAAAATGTTTAGAAACAAAAACTCATAATTTTGAGATACTGACTCAAAAACAAAAGTCATAATTCTGAAAAACAAATGTAATTTGTGAAATGTTTGCTTCCAACTGTCAGGTAATGAATCATAATTGCATTACTAGCTCAATATTCAGAGAAATTAATGAATAATTGTGAGATTACATGTTACAGTCACACATATAACATGCAATTCTAAGAAGACGAGTTAAATTTTCTGTAATAATTGCAAGATACAGTCGCAGTTCTGAGGAAAACACCTCAACTATGAAATTATGAAATATTAATTTGATATTGCAAGAAACAAAGTCACGATTGTTGGAAAAAGGTCAGAAATGCAAGATGTTAACTGGAAATTGCAAGACACAAAGTTGCAATTTTAAGAAACAAAATGTGAGCATTATGAGATATTTACTCAAAAATAAGTCATAAATCTGAAAAACAAATGTGATTTGTGAAATGTTTGCTTCCAACTGTGACACACTGAATCCAAATTGTATAATTCTAACTCAAAATTTAGAAAAGTATAAGCTCACAATTTCGAGGAACTTTTACATGAAATTATGAGAAAATGTTTGAAAAATTGAGAGATCAGCTGAAATTGTGAGTTAAAAACTTACAATTATGAGAAGAAGCTACAAGCCATAGAAATTGCAAAACAGGTGCAATTCTGAGAAAAGACATTTGAACTTTGAGATATTACCTTGATGTTGCAAGATACAAAGTTGCAATTTTAAGAAACAGCATTGCAATTTTGAAATATTTACTGAAAATCAAGAGAAAAGTTGCAATTCTCAAAAAAAACGAATATATGCTTTGTGAAATGTTGCAAATTACAAAATATAAATTGTGATTCTAAAAAGAGATAATTTTTTTTATTTTCTAAAGATTCTACAAGATAGTCACAATTATGAGAAGAAAACGTCAGAATTAAAAGATGTTAACTCATAATTCTGAGTTACAATCTAGCAATTCTGAAAATGATTTGTCAGATGTTACCACTTACGAAATATAAACATGCGATTCTGAGAATATTTTTATTTTAATGTTTCTATACTTAACCGCACCAGTAACAGATCAAAAACCCCAGTGATGACTGATGCTCTGCCGTTGATAGCTGAAGATAGAGATCAGAGTAACCCCATTTTACAGGTGCACTGCATTCTTGGCCAACCAGCGCTAAGTCACAGGTGAATGTCACTGCGGGGTGTTAACTGATCTGCCGATTTCTTCAAAAGCCAAGCTTGACCCTCTGATAAGGATATAATAAAGGAATTTAGACTCAAATAAGACATTGCTCTGCATTATACTATAAAAATGATAAGTGGCTTTAAAGCTGGAAAGTGGCTTGGAAAAAAAGTAAAGCTATTTTTCCTATAGGCTACTAACTTACATGAATTGGCCATTGTTTTTCGTATGTGCTTCAGGAGTCCAGAAATACCTTGGCTGTCAGCACCGGGACAGAACAATAGCCTCCCAGTCCTGTAAAACCCAGGATCGCTGAGGGAGAACATACTTTCCAATAGCAGGTGTTTGAGTCTGTCAGTAGCTGCTCCTCACCACGACTGCCGGTGAAAGGCTCGGGTTGTCCAGGTGTGCATGTGTGTGTGTGACTTATTCCTATTAAGTTACTATTTTGGCAAAGCTGGGGATTGAAACGTACTATATAGCGATCAGATTATTGAGCATGTTCATATCTTGTGTGTTTTGCCTGTTCAATTTGCAGTATTTCACACATTCGGAAAGAAATCTCTTATGTGGTGAGCATATTGTTATGTGAAAAATACCAAAACAAACAAACCTGTTTCTCACATCACTTGCTGTTTTTTTATTTGCTAAAAAGAGCTGTTTTGGGGAGGGGGTTAGCTGGAGAACTCAATTTTCTTCATTTCTAACTTCCTCCCTGGACACTTTTTAGTGTGTTCATAAACTTGAGAAGGCTGCTTACTATCCCCTAAAAACAACAGTACAAAAAAAGATAATCTTAGGGGTTTGTATTGTTTGATTCAGTCAAAATTATTCACCCCTCAGACATACAACTACATTTTATGAAAAGGTATAAGGCACTATTCAACTAAGAAATAATTATAAAA
This sequence comes from Danio choprae, assembly GCA_903798125.1. Classification (NCBI taxonomy): domain Eukaryota; kingdom Metazoa; phylum Chordata; class Actinopteri; order Cypriniformes; family Danionidae; genus Danio; species Danio choprae. The sequence continues at coordinate 5,792,269 of CAIGQW010054459.1, forward strand.
ATCAAGTCAAGTGAGAAAAAAAACTTATGTATACTTTAGATGCTGCAAAATTTTGAAGTGTTCTTTGTAATTAATTGTTTCAGGGTATCAAGTATGATATAAGAGTTTGTTATGTAATCCTAAAACATTAGTTTAGTATCACTCCCAGTCCTCAGAACATAACTCTCAGGCTCAAACTCCCATCTGTAGTTCATTGTCTCTTCTTCTTATTGTTTAACACCTAATCACCATTTCTGCACCCCAGTATAGCAAGCTCTAATGACAGACAATAACCATGCAATATATGCCTGAAGCGTACTGATGTGAGCTTTCGCACACTGAAACACTAGGCTGATTGATTTTAAGAAATAAAGCGCTCTCAATTGACACCTAGAGGGTGATCAGAGTTATTCGGCTGAAGCTTTTCATAATATTTGCAAAAGACAACGGTGGTAGACACATATTAGTGATATGTCACATTTTATATTTAGTCATATTCAGAAAGTTTTTAGCCCTCCCTGTATATTTTTTCTCCAATTTATTTTTAATGGAAAGAATATTTTTTCCAACACATTTCTAAACATAATAGTTTTAATAACTAATTTCTAATAACTGATTTTTTAAAATCTTTGCCATGGTGAAAGCACATAATATTTTCTTAGATACTTTTCATGATACTAGTACTCAGTGTGAAGTGCATTTTAAAGGCTTACCTAGGTTTATTAGGTTAATTAAACAAGTTAGGGTTTTTTCTATTGTCTATAAAACAAATCATCGTTATATACTAATAATACTGTGAAAAATGTATTGCTCTGTTAAACATAATTTGGGAAATATTTAAAAAAGAAAAACAAATTCACAGGAGGGCTATTATAGTAGCTTTTTTTAAGCAGGTCATTGAGTTACAGTATTTACAATTTGGAAATCATTATCTTTATTTTACATTTTTTCACAGTTTTTATGTATTCTTAACACTTTCAGCCATTACTGTTCCTCAAATGATCAAGTGAAACAAGCAATATCTTTATCTGTCATGACCTTTTACGAACATTTTCATTATTCAAGGCAAGCTTAAGCAAGTTCAGCTCACATTATGTACACAATGCAGGAGGAACAATAAAGGTTAAATGAAAAGAACAACCCTGAGAGTTTATATCCTCTTCACAGAGATGCATTATCACATTGCAGTTGCCTAAGAAATTAAGCCAAATTGTGGATATAATGGCTGAGGCTTGAGAGAACACAACGTGGGGGCCTGAACGGGGGGTGGTGGGGGGAGCGGATGAGTGATTCCTGGCACAGCCGGAGAGAAAACAGAGAAAGAAGGAGACAGAAAGAGTACGAGCAAGAGAAGGATACCTACTGGTGCTTAGCTCCAATGAAAGCTCCTGCTTTGCGGACCAGAGATCAAAACTGAAGGGGCCGGTTCGGGTCTTCACCTGGGCCCTTTGTCATTGATAAGTCTGTCATCCCTGCTGATATTGGAGCAGTAATGGCAACCGATGATTAGCCCACTCCTGAGCCATTAACCACATTTCTTATCCCTCTGCTCATGCTCCACAGGGGAAAGACACACAAAGAGAGCCTTTATAGCCCTTCAGCCTTAAACTCCGAGGCCGCGTCCACCTGACCTGAAAGGCACAACTGTTACGTCCCTTCGAAGAAGAAGTTCGGGACGAGATACATGTCAAAGGTCGTGCTGTGGTGCGATGCCAAATGAGCGGGTTCTGAGTGACCGGCTTGCTGAAAGAGTGCCACCAAGAAAATTACACAAAATTGTCTGTTTTGTCAACATTTCATCGGTAGATTTGCACAAGAAAAAAAAGGGCCCTCAGACGGCCAGAGAGATCGAGCTGCTCAGAATTTGACTGACAAACAAATCTGCTCATTATTTCGGTCTCTATCGCCCCTCAGTACGCCTCTTAACTGGCGATATTTAATATGATCTCTTTTTAATGATCTTTAAGTGGCTGAAATTACATCTCCTGAAAAAAAAACATGTAAGGTTTGATGGAGGTATTTCAGTTGTGGAACTACAAGCAAGAGAGAAAGAAAATAATATATGCCCTCCATTAATATTGACACCTTTAGTGTATATGAAAGCTGTAATGAAAGCTTTGAATACATAACTTTATTGTTTACCTTTCTGATCGTTTGCTAGAATTATTAACAACAACAACAAACCCCCCCATTGAGAACAAACAATCGTAAAATCAAATCAAAAAGAAAATGTCTTTGGTAAACATATCGTATATGTGCGCAATTATTGTTAGTTAATGTATTCACTAACATTAACTAAGTATCAATAATCTTGTAAAGCATTTATTAATCATAGTTCAACATTAACTAATGCATTATTAGAATCCAAAGTTGTGCTTGTTAACATGTTCTTGTTTTAATAGCTTTACATGAGAGGTAACATATATGCCAAATTCACACAGTCATTCATCACAATGGCTAAGAAAAAATAACAAAGTTGCAGAAAATTGTTGTCGAGCTTCAATAAATGGCAATTGACTATAACAAAATAGCATACACAAAATACACTAAAATGCACATTTCTTCCATTAGGACAATAATAAATAAACTACAGTCAACTGGAAGTGCTATGAATCAGTCAGGAATAAAGATGTGTGTCTATCTTGTTAACACACATCTATCTTGTTATGATTTGTAAGATCATTTGAGTGGCCAAAAATTGTTCAAGAATCGCAGCTGGAGAATTGCAGAAGTTAGTTGAAGCTTGGGTTCAGAAAGTCATGTACATCAGTACATGCACATCACACAGTTTTTAAAGAATTTCAAGAAAAAAGCCTCTACTTTGTCCAAAAACAAACTCAAGTTTCTTCAGTTTTTTTCTTTCTGTTAATATTTTCAATAAAAGGTAAAACAACAAAAACATTTTTCCCCACAGCCTTTGCTTATAATTATCCTTAGGAAAAAGTAGTTGAAATGTACTTTAGGTATACTTTTTTGTAATATAATTTCTGTAGAATGTCATAGTTAAGTATACACTTAAATGTCAATGGTATACACGTGTTCACTACTGTGTGTGCACTTGGATGGGTTAACACTGTACTTGCCCACTTCCCTTTCCTCACAAAATAATTAGAAGTTCTAAAAAGTAAACTATTAGTATACTCATAAATTCACCGGCAGTACAAATGAAAAACTTAATTGTGGACTACCTATGTATTTAAAGTTTATAACTATTATACTTATTTGTATAATCATTCATTTATTTTCCTTTGGCTTAGTCCCTGATTTATCAGGGGTCGCCACAGCGGAATAAACCATTAACGTATCCAGCATATGTTTTACGCAGCGGATGCCCTTCCAGCTGCAACCCAGTACTGGGAAACATCAATACGCTCTCGCATTCACACACATACACTACGGCCAATTTAGTTTATTCAATTTATCTATAGCGCATTTTTTTGGACTGTGGGGGAAACCGGAGGAAACCCACGCCAACACTGGAAGAACATGCAAACTCCACAGCGAAACACCAACTGGCCCAGCTGGGGCTTGAACCAGTAACCAGTGTGAGGCGACAGTGCTAACCACTGTGCTGCCCCTATATGTATACTTTACTTTTATATACTAAAAGTGGGCCCATTTAGTCCCAACTGGTATTTAAGTAGTACACTTACAAGTATACTACTAGTGCATAGAATAATTACTGTACTTAATATATACTTAAACATTATTTAAGTATACATGAAGTTAACCTGAAGTATAGATTTGTAAGGGTAGCCAAAAGTCCCAATATATTAGTGGAGAGCACTGTAACTGACAAATCTGTTAAAAACGGTATTGCTAGCTATGTTTAAAACGTCAACTTATGGTTATTCACCTCTAGCCGATTGTAGATGTTTATGTTCTCTAGATGTTTTCTTCAACTTTCATGGACCCTAAACCCCTATACTGAAAATAGTTGGCCGTGGTCTGGGTTAATCCTGTGAAAATATTTCTCCAAATGCCGGTATGCGTTTCAGACACTGTCTGCTCCCAGGATTTAAACTTCCTGTTTGTAAAGGACACAGCAGGAAGTGTCTTGACTCTTCACACACCTCTTCAGGGTGCTGACCGCTCACTTTAAATCATGTGCGTGTGCGCTGCCCATGATAAACGGCCTGGTAAATGATGGCTTGGTTACTTCTGACATATGTGGTTTATTGTTTCAAATGTATGTGAGACCACAGGTAAAATTGTTTCTAGTTTCTATTTTGCTATTTTTCTTTTATGTTTTTCAAAATCCTAAAACTTTGCTTATTTTCAGATTTAAATTTTCAATGCCAAATTTTCAATGCCTTACTAAATGTATTTAACTAGTATTGATAGTGATATTAGTAGTAGTAGTGTAGTAGTATTTAATTCATTGATTTTGTTTACTCAAGGTTGAAAGTATGTCCTTTAAATGTTGCTGTTGTCAATGTCAATGTTATTATTTCAAATAATTAAAGCAAATGGTCAGTGCTTTCTGCCATCTTGGTCTCTGTGAACCTCTTTCTGAACAAATGTAGTTATTTGTGTCATATATGCTCTCTATTAGCAAGTCCCAAGCAAAACCTTGTTATTTTATTATGATTTTTTCAAGTTTCACTTATGTTAATCTACACTCTAAAAAGTACTGAGTTATTCCAATCCACATTTGTGTAAATTATGGATAAAACCAAAAACTTGGTTAAATATGGGCTATACATTTAGTATCAATTTAAAAAAAAATTAACCCAGTGTTATATGTTGTCCATATTTGTGACCATGGACCACAAAACCAGTCATAAGTGTCATTTTTTTTAAAAAAAAAAGGGATTTATACTGAAAGGTGAATAAATAAGCTTTCTAATAATTGATTTGTTGTTAGGATTGGACAATATTTACAACTATTTGAAATAGTTGAAACTATCTGGTATCTGAGGGTTTAAAAATCCAAATACTGAGAAAATCATCTTTAAAGTTATCTAAATAAAGTGCTTACCAATACTAATACTAATAAGTTATTAATCAGACATTGAGTTTTGATATATTTGCGGTAGGAAATTTACTAAATGTCTTCATGGAAGATGACCTTTACATGACATTCTAATGAATTTTAAAGAGGTGGTCCACTACGATATCATATTTTAAACTTTAGTTGATGTGTAATGTAGCTGTGTGAACATAAACAACATCTCTGAATGTAATATGCTCAAAGTTCAATGCAAAGGGAGACATTGGCTTTTACAAAGTTAGCTTAGCAAAGCCTACAGCGAACGACTACAAAAAAAATACATCCAGGCTAGTGAGATCATAAACGCTTCAGGTTACGCGCATTCACCACGCGCATACACCCTGCGCAGCAATGTGCTGTAATGTTATAGCAGAGAAAGCTAAAATGCCATCCAAACGCTGCTATTTCCACAGAGCTTCTGTTTATGTATTTGGGCTTCCAAAGGACACGACACAAAGAGAGAAGTGCTTACAATTTAATTTTAATTATGTTCCAGAGAATTATATTAAATACATAGCTCTAGCATTTGACAAATGAGAACTTCCAGAATCTCTCCCAGTTCAGTGTTGGATTCAGCTAAAAACTCCTCCCACCGACGAAGCTGTGGATTGTGAGCCACAACGTGAAGTATTTTTGTTTGTTAAAATTGATCAATTACATGCACAGATTCTAGCGTTAACGTTATATTGTAGCAAGGATGTTAACGAGGATGTAAACAACGAGAAATGCTGTTTGGCACTGCTAACAATTTAGCTACAAATTCACATTTATCAGTCAAACCGTTGTTAACACCCAAAATCTTCAGCGGCGCGTACAGTGTCTCTCTATGCGGCTGCTTAAAAGTGTCTCTCTAATTATGCGGCAACTTTCCCTGCGTTATACATCTCAAATAACAAATTTGCAAAAGATAGTAGAACGTTTCATATTACTTACACATGCTTATTCCGAATATATGTGAAAGACTTGTCAGATTTTACAATCAGTGGTGACAATCAGTGGTGACTCGGAGCCAATCCGCTAATCACAGCACATTATATTAGCTTACCAATCAGAGCCTCTTGAGGGGAGGCCTTTCGGAGGAACTAGGAAATATGACAGTCGTTTTCATGTTAGCTGAGTAGCTGTATATAATCAAAGTAAGATATATGGAAAAATAATGTGATTTTCTACAAGTAAAGTATGAGCACACATTGCTTTGCATCTCATAAACACAACCAAGCCTTAAAAATACACTGTAGACCCCCCCCCCAACATTAAAAAACACATTTGACATTTGACCCAAATTTTGGTTATTAGCAATTTTTGCAATTTTTTTAGTAAATACTACCATGTTGTTTAGTGCAACGTGGAGCACATACTGGTGCCAGTTGTCATTATGATCAGTAATATCAGTTGTTATCTACAGCAGTGTGTTTTTGTGTCTGTGTATACGAAAAGCACTGTGTATATGCAAAATACATTTCATTAACTTACACAAAGATAGCAGCTCTTGATAAGTCCTGGAAATGCTGTAACATGAAATTATGGAAAGACAAAATTGTCATTTTCTAAATAAGCACCTGCGATCTTGCATGAAAGCCTGAAAGCCCCACATTTATAAACTCAATCCACCGACAAGGGAGAGCAAGAGGGGGGTTTTGTAGAGAGCTATAGCCCGCAGCAGTAATATCTGAGTCATGAAGGCTCAGACTGTACCTCTCATAACCCAGCAGACCTGCATGACCCATGGCTGGGATTTAGGTGAGGGAACCGCTGGAGACCCACACAGCTGTGTTATGCAGGTTAACCTTTGCACAAGACCAAGTTCACCTTTGACCTTGGCATTTTAATGGGAGTGGGCTTTTCTATAGGATATTAAGGTGTATTATTATCAAAATATAGTAGTAGTATAGTAGTAGTAATACAGTAATTATAATTCTTGTTTATTTAAAAAAATAGACATAGAAAAACAAAATATTGCAATGTAATTTTTTTTATCCATGTCATCTTGGAGAAATTGTATTGATATTACAATATAATATTGTGATATCAATACATATTTTTCCAAGATGACTTAAATAGCTCTAGAGTATTTGGAAAGAATGTATAATTTTACATTGATAAAGATGATTTTGAGGGGGTGCATGTTTGCATGAAACATAATAAACAAACCACAAGCATAATTACAAGCACAACAGAGCAAAGATTACCCCCAGTGGGTAAGCGGAGTAATCTTGTTTTTGCTTTGAAGTAACATTATTTTTCTTACCCCACTGGCAGATTATTTGCCTTGCTTTAAAGTAAAACTCACTTAATTTTGACTTATTGTTTCTAAAAATAAGACAATGTTTTTTACTTGTCTAAAAAAAAGCTTTTTGATGTAAGAATTTTTAGATATTTGGACTAGAATCAAGACAAAAATGTCAGTTAAAAAAGTAAGGTTTTTATTTTGTTTTGCAGTGTTGTCAGGGAAGCACAGTGTGAACTCGAGTAATTTACTGTATACGGACACTTACGGAAACTCCTAATGCCCATGAAGATCTCCCATATATCCCCACATCTATTTGCATTACACACAGAATATTTAACTGCTTTCATTGATTCAACATGACTGATAATCACACGACTTTGGAATAATCTCACAGTAGAGTTTATTTCAAACACTTGACTAAAAATATGAAGTGAATTTGGAGTAAAACCATGTTATTATTATTATACATGGTATTTTTAGATGCAACATTTACTAGTTACTTATAAAGCAATGTCAAACAGCTGACAGTATTGCAGAATGCTTTTATCAATGTCATTTTTTCTACTGATCAAAACTTTTAAAACTGATTTTTTGAATTATCAGTGAACAACACTCAAAAAAGGAAGGAATTGTGTGGAATTCAGCCATTTTTTACAGTGAATTACTCATGTTTAGTAGACTCAGCTCCATCTGAACTGGCTTGACTAACCAAATGCACATGAAAAATGCAACCATGTAAAAATCCATGGATTAATCGCCCAGCCCTAACTATAGTAAAATAGTACATTTCTTGTGTTTTTTTTCTTAATTATCTCAATTTCGAATGTTAAACGATCCTTTATATTGGCAGAAAATCACAAGGAGACCTTAAAGCTTTTCTTCTGTTAACAACAGATTTATAAATGATTTTCATTAGGCCTATATACAGTATATGGAATGATGGTTGGCATGAGTTTCTCATTGTTATTGACTCATAACAAAATATGCATCAACAAGAAGAAGTAACAAAGGCTGGAAATTTCAACTTTTTGAACCCAACAGTCATTATTATTCTCTAATGACGTCATATTCAACAGATGGCCAATTAGCAGCTGAGAACACAAATGATGCGAACACTGAGAGCGACCCTGTGCTTCCTGTCTGAGGACATACTGGGTTAAAACCACATTTTCAAGATATTTGTGATCATGTTATGTTGTTTGGCTCCACAGCACACACACACAAAAAAACCTGCACTTGAGTAGAGCGGCAAGCCTGCAGGTCCACCGCAGATTCCCAAACCCTGCTGCTGTGGATTTCAGACATCTGCCAAGCTAAGACAGCTAGCAGTTGACACCTCATAGAGCAAAAGGGGCAACCTGGTCCGACTGCTCCGCTTCACCTAATTACCTTCCGATTACGCTGACAAATTCTTTATTTCCGCTCCTAAATGGAGGTCCTGGCAACAGCTCTTCCTGTGGTGGTTAATGTTCCCATAGTGAAAACAACCTACCCATTCGTTTCGTTTTCCAATCTCTATAAACATAATCCTCAACACCGGCAAAGTGGCCAGCGAGTAACACCTCACCTCCACCTCTGCCTCCACAAGTTTGAAGGATTTCTGCGCACGAGTGTGCGTTAAGTCGGGAAAAGAAAGGGTATTGTGCCTCCTACCAATGTGTTCCTTTCTCATCTGGATAGTTTCCTCATCACCTCCTTAAATCTTAAAGTGTTTGGCATGAAGCCTGAGTCGGTTCTCCTGAGGCTTTCCACTACGAGCACTCGGGGTCATTGGTGGCCGTAAATCTTCTCATTCTTTTGGTTTCTGAGTGGAATCTTTCATGTAAGTGTGTGCGGGATACAAATACTTTTTCCCCCCCGTTCTGTTTAATTGCTCGCTTTCTTCAAGATGCCAACGGATGAAATCATTTTTATGCCACTTTGAATATCTCAGTAAATATGTATGAATTTTATTTCATAACTATATAGCTCCCTGCGCATTAGGCTTGTCAGTCTCCCATAGGCTGTGATGTTTTAAGTCTTTAATAAAGAAAGTGTGCTGCCATTTAATTGGCTCCCTGAAGAAGGGACCTAAAGACTGAGAAAGCCACATTTGAGGAAGGTTCAGACGAATGAAGGGGAAATGTGATAATGAAAGACCTTCAGATGTGTGGAATATTTCCACGCAACTGAGAAATGATGGTGGCGACTCTACAAATGTGGTGTGCGCAATTCATCCAAGGGTCAGTTCAGCCTAAAATGAAACTTCTGTCATCATTTACTCACCCTCACCCCCTTCCAAATCCACTGTTGCTCATCTACTGAACATACCTGAAGATCTTTGTAATCATCTTAGTGATGTCTGTCTTTCCTATTTTGAAGTCTGAGGCTTCAAAATAAAGAGTATGTCAGGCAAGCATTCTAGAGCTTCTGTAAATTGTTTAAAAATAGAGTCAAATCTTTTATTGGGCTATTTTAAATTCAATTTGTTTCAACTCAAATATTCCTTGACATTGATTCATTCATTTTCATTTCAGCTTAGTCCCTTTATTAATCTGGGGTCGCCACAGCAGAATGAACTGCCAACTTATCCAGCATATGTATTACGCAGCGGATGCCCTTCCAGCTGCAACCCATCACTGGGAAACATCCACACTCACTCATTCACACACATACACTACGGACAATTTAACTTACCCAATTCACCTATAGCGCGTGTCTTTGGACTTGTGGGGGAAACCGGAGCACCCGGAGGAAACCCACGCAAACACGGGGAGAACATGCAAACTCTACACAGAAATGCCAACTGACCCAGCCGAGGTTTGAACCAGCAACCTTCTTGCTGTGAGGCGAAAGTGCTACCCACTGCGCCACCGTGAGGCCCTATTCCTTTACATTTTTTACTTTAACCCCCTATTTTACCCAAATTTGTGTTGAAATAAGCTAGCTTTTTTTTTTAGAGTGGGCAAATTATTGAATTTCTAATTCTAGTTTGTGTATTTTTGTTTAGTCAACTCCCAAACAGAAATCTGATATATGGCCATGCATGAACATTTATATGAAAATATAACTAATATATTTGAACAGGTACATGTTTGTAATTTTTGGAAAATGTTTTATTGGATTTTCCTTAAAAACTCAATGATGTGTTTGTGTTTTCTTTGGCTAACATTTAAACTGATCTGATGATCTGAAAAATGTGTGTGACAGAAATCAGTAAGGGGCAAACACTTTTTTCACAACACTGTATACCACACATTTTATTTATGTGAAATCCAAGCATGAACTTTTTTTGTCATATATGTAAAGTGCATATATCATATAAGCAGGACCTTGATTTCTATATAATGGGACCTTGATTTCAGCTCAGACAACATTTAATGTTAAAAACCTACAGTTTAAAAAAGTTACCTTAATTGACATTTTCAGTAGTTAAATAATATGAAATAGTAGTATTAAATAATATACTTTAATAAATTAAAAAGTGAACAAATTTTGTCACAAGTAGTAATTATTTATTCATTCATTCATTTTCTTTTTAGCTTAGTCCCTTTATTAATCTGGGGTCGCCACAGCGGAATGAACCGCCAACTTATCCAGCATATGTATTACGCAGCGGATGCCCTTCCAGCTGCAACCCATCACTGGGAAACATCCATACACACCCATTCACACTCATACACTACGGACAATTTAACTTACCCAATTCACCTATAGCGCATGTCTTTGGACTTGTGGTAGAAACCGGAGCACCCGGAGGAAACCCACGCAAACACAGGGAGAACATGCAAACTCCACACAGAAACACCAACTGACCCAGCCGGGGTTCGAACCAGCGACCTTCTTGCTGTGAGGCGATTGTGCTACCCACTGCGCCACCGTGCTGCCCAAGTAGTAATTATGCATTGGTATTATTATACTTATTACATATGATATATGTGAAACATACTTTTTCTACAAGCATACTATAACCAATTTGTGCATTTGTTTATTTATTATCATTTGTTTGTTTGTTTGTTTGTTTGTTTGTTTGTTTGTTTGCAAGGGGCAAATCATTAGAGGCACATAAAAATTGAAAAGAAAATGTGTTTTCATTTGTGTTTTGAGGTTTGGAACGGCATGAGTACCAGAAGGTGAGTCCCAGAAATGTCATTTTGGGGTGAAGTAACCCCATCATCCAATGCTCCCAGTGCCGCTTCAACCAGTATGATGTGTGAGTTGTTAAAGGCTCCTCATAAACCTGAGATGAACGCCAGTCTGTTGCTTTTAAATGAGGGCTTTTCTGGAGAAGAAATGATGGCAGAAGTTGTTGTTCGCACTTCATTCCAGAGCAATGCAATAAGCGGCATGACCGTGGCCCCGACTGAGGCACAAAAAGTCATGGCCTTTACTGTGTCTATCGGTGTCTCTTTAGTTCCTCCCTCTGATGTGGATCTCGACTCTGGTTTCCTAAATAAAACAGACGCATATCCTTGTGGACACAGCTGAGCCAGATATACATTCTTGGGCTCCGTATAAGGGAAAAATACTGAAGGTACGGATCAATGCAGGTGGATGACGGTGATGTGGAAAGACTTGCACATACTTGACAGGAACACAGAGATCCTGGCACTTTTGGTTATTGCAGTGCATCTGGAAAGGTCTGGAAGGGTGAACGTGTGCTTGCTGTTCACTGCAGAACCACAAGGAGGCAAAGTAAAAGCAAAAAAAAAAAAGTAAAACGAGATGCACTGATAAACAGACAGACAGAAAGATTGTTGATTTGAAATCTTTATAATTTATTTCTCTCCTTTAGAGAGGTCAAAGCGAAGCGCACTCATTTAATGTATACAGAGCAAAGTTAGTGATGATTCAAGAGGGGCAGAAGTTCAAAACAATATTTACAAGTGGTTTGTGAGATTAAAAGCATAATTCAATTAGTCAGGGTCTCAGCCCCTCTTTGGGTCAAAGTGCAGATCGTCAACGGAAGGATAGAGCGGATGTTTCTGCTGAATTTGGCTGATTTATAATCACTGATAATGATTTAAATCCGAAATCTGCTATAATAGTAATCCTAAACTAACACTATTATTACTTAACATTTTATTACTCATTCATTCATTTTCTTTTCTGCTTAGTCCCTTTATTCATCAGGGGTTGCCACAGCGGAATGAACCACCAACTTATCCAGCATATGTTTTATGCAGCAGATGCCCTTCCAGCTGCAACCCATCACTGGGAAACACCCATACACTCTCATTCACACACATACACTATGGACATTTTAGCTTACCCAATTCACCTATAGCGCATGTCTTTGGACTTGTGGGGGAAACCGGAGCACCTGGATATTATTATATTATATTATATTATATTATATTATATTATATTATATTATATTATATTATATTATATTATATTATATTATATTATTCATTCATTCATTTTCATTTCGGCTTAGTCCCTTTATTATTCTGGGGTCGCCATATTATATTATATTATATTATATTATATTATATATGCTGCAAGGCTATATATGGTATATCTTTGTACTTTTTATGTTTTTTAATAGCAAAAGCTTTAGAATATTAAGTAACAATCATCTTCCATGAACAAATTGTGTAAATGTTCTTCCGTAAATATGCAAACACTTAAAAAAATAAAAAATAAAATCATTGTTAATATGCACTGCTAAAAAGTTAATCTGGGTTTTCTCAATATTGTGATTATTTTTAACCAACAGATGTGGTCCAGGATCACATACTGTATTATATTATATTATATTATATTATATTATATTATATTATATTATATTATATTATATTATATTATATTATATTATTTGCATTTTCCCCCCTCGTTCGCGTGGGATTCCTCCGGGTGCTCCGGTTTCCCCCACAAGTCCAAAGACATGCAGTATAGGTGAATTGGGTAAGCTAAATTGTCCGTAGTGTATGGGTGTGTATGGATGTTTCCCAGTGATGGGTTGCAGCTGGAAGTGACCCCAGATTAATAAAGGGACTAAGCTGAAAATAAAATAATTGAATGAATATTATATTATATTATATTATATTATATTATACAAGTGCACATAGACGATAAATGTTACTATTAATTCTCTAATAAATGTATAATTATTTTTGTTTATATTTGTAGCTATAAAATAATATGAATGTTATAAATATTAATGTACAACATATGACAATTTTAATATCACATAATTAAATTTTTCCTAAAATGTAAATATCAGATTAGATTAAATATTATTCTATAAAGTAAATTATTTTAAATAAAATTTAAAACTGCTTACAAATGAATACGTACAGCATATGCTATAATTACAGAATCATTGTTAAGAATAATACAATGTATATTGCATTTTTATTGTGTGGCTACACACTATATTATTGTAAATATATTATATTATACAATGCAATCTGTTTAAGCTATATTTCAGATGTGTTTTCACAGCTGTGGTTTACCATTTTGGATGCCGATATAGATCAGTAAATGAGAAAAGTCACAGCTGCATGTGAAAGTGCTCTGGTTATATGGAGAAAAAAAAACAAGTCACCAACAAGAGTGAGAATTTATTGCATGCTGTGAGATGTCATGACAGCCCTGTAAAGGACATGCATAAATCAGCAGCAATCGGAGAAGTTGCTGTTTTGGCAGAAAATATCATTGTCCACATGCAATTAGAGCATATGCATACTGTGGCCTTCTCTCAGTGTGATGTTAAGTAACTGTAGGGATAAAACATTTGTCCAGGAATAAAACAATCCACCCACCATGATGACATGGAGGTGAAAATGTGGCTTGTCTGACAGATTGTTGGACAGATGAAATCTGCAATTTTGGATGATATTACCCGTAAGATGGAAATCTCACTATAGGCATCAGATTATGTCGGAGGATGACCTGTCAGAAAAGAGCACAATAACACAATGTAGTTGACATTCACAATAAAAATGTCAAAGAAAAAAAGCTTTCATGACAGGACATTTGTTTTAGGACAGCCAGAGCAGTCAGCACTGCAATATATGAAGCACAGAAACAGCATTTTGGACATCTATAAAAAGCAGCCAGTGCTAGTTTGCAATGGCAGTTTTATATTCGCTCAGGTGTCAGATTTATCAACGTTTCATGTACACATCGGAGAATTCATACTTTTTTTTTATTTGTTGGAGAGACACCACAGAGATCAACAGTGTATCATAATGCTCCCTTAGTATCTCAGCTAACCTTCATTTTTAGCTAAGTAGAGTTAGCGTAGGGCTTTCAGTGCATCGCCTGCAGCTAGCCATGCTAAGCTCTTGTGTGTTTACACAGATGGTGTTCTGTCCTTTTCCATCGACTGCTTCTATAATTCCCAGCGTAACGACTTCCCCTAAATGAAGCCTTTGAAAAATTCCAAAAGCATCATGCACTTAGCATTTTAATAAGAGAATGGCTTGATTCGATACATATTGTCCAGCGTCTCTGTCTTCCCGGTCCATCTAAGACTGGATTTCCGAGCCTTTCGTTGCGAGCATCTGAGAATGTCTTTCTGAGAGAGGAGGACTGGAAGATAGCACTGGGAGATTTCCAGAAACACAAACCATATGTAAGTAGAGATCTCTTCAATGCCCAGTGTCTCCTGTTTGTTTTCATAAACTTCACAGTCAATGCACCCCTGAAACCTCGAGCCACGGTGAGTTTGTGTCAGGGTGTTATGTTCTCAGTGTTGTGCTTTGCTTTATTATACTGAGAAATATTACAATGCTGTTTTGAAGTAACTGTGCAACTGCTGTAATTGCATACTATTTTATGCAAACAAATGCTCTCATCTTTATTTAGTATGCATTGCAAGTGTCTGGGTTTGGAATATTAAAGGAACACACTTGTACAGTACACTTTTTTTAAAGTTAATTTTCAACTTGGTCATGTGCTGTGTTCATCTTGTCAATGACACTGACACCAAAAATATGCAAATAACAACAACAATAACCTGGGGTTAATGAATGTACTTTGTGAAGCACCAGCTTATAAATACTCAGGATTTACTTTTGGGCCCGGTAAAAGAATGAGCAGTGTGAAACATGAAGCAGAAAAAAAACACAGGACTTGTTCAAGTGTGAAAAGTAATTTCTTAAAGGAACACTGTTTTTTTTTTTTAAATATTTGGCTAATTTTACAACTCTCCTAGAATTAAGTTTTAACATTATTTAATCGATTTAGTCAATCCCTAGTTCTGGCGGGAGCGCATTTAGCTTAACTTAGCATAAATCATTGAGTCAGATTAGACCACTATTATTTCAAAAATGACCAAAGAGTCAAAGAGAAACGTCTGTTGTTTTCATTCTAAAATGCCATTTTAAAACAAAAACACTCTAGTCTAAATGGCACATTCATTCTTTCATTCATTCATTTTCCTTCAGCTTAGTCCCTGAGTTATCAGGGGTGGCCACAGCAGAATGAACCACCAGTTACTCTAGCATTTGTTCTACGCAGCGGAGTAAATGGCACGATAAAACAAATAAACAAAATGAGATGCATAAAAATATAATTTAGCATCAGTTTTAAGTTTATCAAGTAATTCAAAATTCTATAATTATAGACATCTGTCAGCATTCATTAATAGTTTGCGATTGCAAAATTCAATAAACATTTTGAAGCATAATTTGACATTGTGAAAAGAACATTTATGTAAATATAAAGAAGTGGTAGAAATAAATAAAGAATGCCTCTACGATTATAGATTTCAAGGGACAGACTGGAAAACAAGTTGTCACATAAGAGGGAGGCTTCATGCTGAGAATATCGTTTTCTTATCAATTATTCAGAACGTCTCAGATGAGAAGGTGGTAACAAAGGGGAATCAATGCTGAGAAATTGCCAGTGAATCAATGCTGAAGAATCCTCTCCATGGCCTCACATTTTTACCCCTGACCTGTGATTTAACTACAGCAGACAAAACGCCATAGTGCATTATTAATAACTCTTTGCTTACCTATGATGCTCTCTCATATAAAAGGGATATAAAACCGAATCTTAATAAAGCCTTATTTGAAGCCTTGAAAGGTCAAAGGGTCGCATAACAATAATGTGGTCTATAATGTGGTAGTTTCTGTCTACAGAGAATTAAGAGAGACAACAGTGTGACATCCATAACAAGGCCTCTAAAACTTCTTAACAAATTAGTCCATTTGGCTTCTGCCCAGACGAGACCCCCTCACAGTCTGTCATCTGTGTAATTTCAGCCCAATTTGTGTTATGCCCTTCAAATTAATCAGGGTTGCGAAAACGTAAAGAGGGAACAGTGAAATGATCTGATTGTGAAAGAGAGAGAGAGGGCTGTCATCCTGGCTCTCAGGTAAATAATAAGGGATTAGGGTGCAGGTGAAAGAATTTTGAGTATGATGATGACAGATGATATGGACGGGGCAGAGGAGGCCTCTCACAGGCACACACACCGGATACAAGCACTGCCCTGCTTTACCTTAAACCTGTGAAATTTACCTAAGAACTATTGAATATTTATGATTAAATATTAGAAATTTTATATTATTCAAAAATGTTTAAATGAGTAGTATTTTATTATATAGACTCTACA
>CAIGQW010054459.1:5824023-5839905 GCA_903798125.1 Danio choprae
ACACACACACACACACACACACACACACACACACACACACACAGAGAGAGAGAGAGAGAAAAAAACTCCACAGGGACTCAGATGCAGGTGGTTGCTGTCTGGTGTCCTTTAGTAAGTGTGTCCCCTCGGCGGAGCCTCAGGCCAGTCTCTTCACCCTGTTTATTGTGCCTCTGCGAGTCTGCAAGATAAATGCAGAGCACAGCACACAGTAACAGCCAGTGCCGCTGAAGATGGATGTCCTGATCCACAGCTCCCCCGCCATATGAGCCAATTTGTAAAGGACAATAAGTTTAAGAAAAACTGAGAATTTCAAACAGCCATCCACGAACAGTCTTGATAGCAGGTTTGGCTTTTTTTTTTTTTTTTCAGAAATAGAGATGCACATTCAATCATTAAAAGTGTGTGGTATCAATTCAAACACGAGTGAGTTTAAATTCCTATTAAATCTTTGGCTAGAATGGACATTCAGATCTAGAGGATATGTCATATGTATAGTTATGAACCAGCTTCAGTCTGTTACAATTAGTCAAATTAACAAATAAATATTAGGATATACGTTGATAGTTCAGGTAAATATAGTGGTGTCTTTGATTGTGGTAACAAATAAAGTAAGTCACAATTTAATAGTTATTTGCTGCTTCTAAATGGAAAATGTACATTATATATGTATTTTTACTCTGCTGTTTTATTTTGCTGTTAAAAATTGTGATCGATAAAAATGTCATCGGCTTGTCATTCATTCTAGAGCAGAGATGCCAAACTAGGGCCTCTCCTTTTGAGTGTCAATTCAAATTTAATGTAACCCTTTGTTCGTTTTATTGTTAAAAGCTAACTGAAATTAAATGTTTCAATGACATGGTGTAAATTAATCAGATTTTGTTTAAATGTACATACTGTCACCCGACAATGCAGAGACTTTAGTGAGCAAATCAAGGCAAAGGTAGATTCTGCTTGACTAGTGTATTCAGTATTAAACTCCACCGTGATATAAATGTGATTGTTTACGTTTTTATTGCAATATGTCATCATTAAAAAGGTTATGCTGCATTACTTAATATGATTTAAAGTAATGTTTTCTATTTATTTTGAAATATTATTAAACAAATTACCCATGGCAACTTTAATGTAATATAGTTTGGTATATTTATCTTCGGCCCATGGCTCTCAATGATGTTTGGTTTTTGGCCCTTCATATGAAAAAGTTCTAAAGGCACAAGAAAACTGATTTATCCAGTAATAAAACAAGCTTTTATGAGTCACTGAATCATTCATTCAAGAGATTTGTTTCGGAAAACCAACAATAAAACTTTAATAATGATACAAATGCAGCTTTTATGAGAGAGTATTCATTTGTTCAAAGGTTTTGTTCAAAACACTGATTCAACAAGAGAAGTCTTTAATTCATTAAACCCCTTGTTCAAGTGTGTCTAAAAACACTGATTCATCCAGTGCTGAAACAAGTGAAGTCTTTGAGTCAGTCATTGAATCACTTGACATTTGTTGAAAAACACAAATTCATTCAGTCATAAAACAAGCAAAGTGTTTATGAGTGAATCATTGATTAAATCATTCTTTCAGAATATTTATTTAAACACAAATTTATCCAGTAATTAAATAAGCAAAGACTTAATGAGTTATTAAATCATTCAGTCAGATGATTTGTTCAAAACTACTGATTCATCCAGTAATGGAATAAGTGAAGTCTTTATGACTGAGTCATTGAATCGTTCGATATTCTTTAAATAAAAAAAATATATATATTTATTCAATATTGAAACAATTTTATTCTTTGTGAATTATGCATTTTCAAATCATTTTCAAAACACTGATTTATTAGGTAAAAAAACAAGTGAAGGCTTAATTATGGACTCTAAAGATATGATTCATTTAAAAGATATGAACTCAGATTTAGTCAAAGCAATCAAGGTCTTTATGAGTGAGCCATTGAATCATTTATTTAAGATATTTGCTAAATCAATGATTTATTCAACAATAAAACAATTTAAGTCTTTGAGAATCAATTAGTGAACCATTTGCTTCTAACGCGTTCAAAACACAGATTTATTTAGCAAAGAAAGGGAAGCCTTTATGAGGGAGTCACTGAGTCTGCATCCTAAATCACCTACTACTCAGTACTACATTTGAATTTGATTTTACTACTCGACCATTAGAAAAGTACATTCTATATAGTGTGAATGTGAGTAGTATGAATGGAACTCGGACGTACTACATCCACCATTTTGTCATGATCACTTGACCTACCCACATTAGTTGTGTCGCTTCACACCCATTCATGAATTCTCTCACGAAGCATCATGGGATGGTGTAGCGTCCATCGAATGCACACTTCAGAATCTCAACAGAAGTAGTAGGTCATCCGGATACTTCTCGTATGCTGTTTTTCCGAATTCTGTGAATTCAGATATACTACTCGGCTCGCATACAGTTTTTTGTGTACTATATAGTATGGAAGTATGCAATTCCGGGCACAGCAACTGACCTATTCAATAATGAAACAACTGAATCATTGTGAATGACTCATTGAATCATTTGTTTCAAAGGCTTGTTTGAAACACTGATTTATCGAGTAAAGAAACAAAAGTAACACTTTACAATAACAGTACATGAATAATGATGTATTAATATGTAAACTAAACATTACTTCATTATAAATTAATGATGAGTTAAGGCGTGCGCTAATCATTAACTAACTTTAACTACAACATGAGTCACATGAGTTCATGTGTGAATAACGGCTACCTTAATTACTTGTTAGTTCATGTTGTTAATTAATGTATTAATTAACATTTAAGTTTAAGATAAATGTAGCCAACATGAACTCATGAGCTGTTAATGTATTATTATGTCGTGACTTTATTTGAGGGGGCACATCACTATTAACTCATCCTTAACTACTCATGAACTCCTGTGTTTAAAGTGTTCTTGTAGATGTCGACAGAACACTTTTCTATTGTTATCCAGTGTGAACGCACTAGTTGGACGTGCATAAGGAGTTCATGAGTAGTTCAGAATGGGTTAATGATGATGTGCCCCTCCAAGTAAAGTCATAATATAATTATACATTAACAAATCATGAGTTTATGATGGTTAAATTAAGCATAAACGAATGTGTTAATTAATACATTAATTAAAAAACAACCATGTACTAACAAGTAATTAATGTAGCCATTATTCACACATGAACTCATGTGACTCATGTTGTAGTTAAAGTTAGTTCATAATTAGTGAATGCATTAATTCAACATAAGTTCATAATAAAGTAATGTTTACTTTACATATTAATACATCATTATTCGTGTACTGTTAGTGTAAAGTGTTACCGAAACAAATGAAATCTTTATGAGTGAATCAATTAATAATTTGTTTACAAAATACATTCAAAACACAGATGAATCCAGTCATAAAGCATGCAATGTCTTCGTGAGTGAATGATTGAATCATTGATTCAAAATATTTATTCAAAACACTGATTTATTCAGCAGTAAAGTAAATGAAGTCTTTATGAGTTACTGAATAATTCAATCAAAAGATTTGTTCAAAAACATTCACTCCTCCAGTAATTGAACACGCTAAGTATTCTTGAGTGAAGTCATTAAATAATGTGCTCAAAAGGCAAATTTAAAGCACTGATTCATTCACTAATAAAACAAGTGAAGAATTTATGTTTAAATAGTTTTTTCTTTAATTAATGAAGTGAATCTGAAGGGTTCTTATTTTAACCAGAATCATGCGGATACTCTGAAACAATAAATGACAACATGATGCTTCAGCAGCACTTTGTATCCAAACGCTTTTAAGATTTTTTTTCTCCTGTTATTAGCACGATTACGTAGCCACAATCATTATTTCAAAAATTTGGCCTTATAACGGACAACAAAACAAAAGTGATGGTGTGCTGGAGATGCCGATAAACAAACAAATTCCTCCAGCTTAAAGTCAACACACAATCCATCCAACGCGCTGCATTTCTGAGGTGATATTTTTGAGATGACTTTCTGTGCATCTGTAGTAACCACAAAGCGTATTACATTTAAAAAAACCTCCCTTGTAAAATGCCAGACTATATAATTCAGACACAAAAATGAAACAAAATTAAATAAAATTGAGCCCGCACTGTTTATTCCAAGCATGTTTTGATGATGTGTTAAGCTTCCCACTTTTAGAAACCTCCACCCAAATGTCTGCGCAGTCGGCCCACAGAGTCGGTGGAGCGACGGCCGGCTGGACGGACACTAATAGGAAGCAGGTCAGGATTGGTGTGGGAGTCGAGGAAAGGTCAGTCTGGGTTAACTATCAAAGATGAGTGCAAACCTATCCCTGTGGAAAAGACTGTTAGGAAAACATCAGCCTCTGCCATGCCAGCCTCCTAAAAGTGGGAGTTTCCCTGTTAATTAATTCAAGACTGTGGGACCTGCTTTTCTCTCGGGCTGAGAGTTCAGACGCTAGAGCAAGTGATTAGACACAGTCCAGTCCAACCTGCAGCCAGACTCAGAAGTAGAACCAGTCAGTGAAAAGACAAAATGGTAATTAAAAGAAAATAATGAGCTGATGAATTTGAATTTTGTTATGAAATGATATTACTTTTTATATCAGATACCTTTACATAGGACAAAATAATATTATGAAGTGATGATGTTAATTAACTATTTGGGTGTACTATATGATTAGGATTAAAATGAGGGTTTGGTTTTGGGGTATAGTGAAATTTTGCACGAAATTATGACATATATATGATTATATATTGAATACAAATAATAATGATAGTAGCAGTAATAATAGGAATTAGAATACAGAAAGCAATAATCAAATATGGCTATAGTATTTGTATAGACACTGAAAAATAAATAATAATATGTTGTTGTTACTATATATACATACATATATACATGCGGTACAGGTGAATTGGGTAAGCTAAATTGTCCGTAGTGTATGTGTGTGAATGAGAGTGTATGGGTGTTTCCCAGTGATGGGTTGCAGCTGCAAGGGCATCCGCTGCGTAAAACATATGCTGGATAAGTTGGCGGTTCATTCCGCTGTGGCGACTCCAGATTAATAAAGGGACTAAGCCGAAATGAAAATGAATGAATATATATATATATATATTTTTTTTTAAACCTGTACTGTACAGTGCCTATAGAAAATCATCATTCCCCTTTGAAGTAATTACTTTATTTGTCATACAGCCTGAAATCAAATCACATTCCAAATAACTTTTCCAGCCTTTGAAATGTTTTTGTAGCCTTCTTCTAACCTGTGCCTTTCTACAACTTTATCCTGAAGGCCTTCTGAAAGCAGGGTGTAATGGGAGTTAATGTATAGATTTTCAGAGGGCATGATGGGTAGGCATTGTATCTGTCTAAAATGCATAATCATATTGAGTCATATTGTCTACTGCCAAGAAAAAGTTTGTTTTCATTCATTCATTTTCATTTCGGCTTAGTCCCTTTATTAATCTGGGGTCGCCACAGCGGAATGAACCGCCAACTTATCCAGCATATGTTTTACGCAGCGGATGCCCTTCCAGCTGCAACCCATCTCTGGGAAACATCCATACACACCCATTCACACTCATTCACACACATACACTACGGACAATTTAGTCTACCCAATTCACCTGTACCGCATGTCTTTGGACTTGTGGGGGAAACCGGAGCACCCGGAGGAAACCCACGCCAACGCAGGGAGAACATGCAAACTCCACACAGAAACGCCAACTGACCCAGCCGAGGCTCGAACCAGCGACTTCTTGCTGTGAGGCGAACGTGCTACCCACTGCGCCACTGTGAGGCCCAAAAGTTTGTTTTATAAAGATTAATGAATAATAGCAACAACAATAACCCTAATAAAAATGGATAAATGGTTGGATAAAGAAGATTTTAATCTGTCTGTGAAACACCATTTTTGATGGGTTATTTCTTCTAAATACATAGAACACAAGATGTTTTAACGAAGCTTTGACTGCTTGTATTTCATGGTTTAGCATAAGAAATAAATACATTTTCCACCAGTCCTATTGAAACAAGAACATAGAAAATATACACGGTAAGCCATGTGGAAAATATGGCAATAAATTTATTATAGGTCTCTTGTTTGGGGATTTTCAGAAACACCCAGTGAGTTAGAAAAAGCCACAGACTGATAGACAGCGAAAGAGCCATATAAAAATAAAGACAGATGTGGAAGCACAATGTTTCGCTCGACAGAAGCCGTAGCAGTGATGTGGATGTCTAGACAGTTGTTATATGAAATACCAATAGTGTCATTCCATCTTATTAAATTTAAGCCATTTTTCAAAATATTATCTAGCTCAGAGCACAATTACAGCAAAAACCGAATCCAAATTATGATCTCGGTTTTGGAAGCTCTGCTCAGTGGGACCAGGATATCCTAGTTTTTCCAAAACAGAGTGTTCAACTAAATCATGTGGATTCAGTGCTGATGAGGTATATCGATACAAGACTACAAAATCTGAGCTCACAGATTCTGTTGGGACAAAATGTATTATTAATAACTACAATTACAAAGTTAATTGGTTATATTGAGAACTGCTCATTTTTAGTTATTGTTATTTATTTTGGCATTTCAAGTTTTGTATATATATATATATGTGATCTTTTTTTTTTGACACGTTAGCATCTTGTTTCTTACATTGGGTTTGGAAATATCTTTTATTATAAATAATAATAATAATAATAATAATAATAATAATAATAATAATAATAAATGCTGTAAACAGACTGCATGCTGCAAAAACAAGCATTTTTCTGCCAAATAATAATCTGCCAAATATCCCTCTTTACAAATGTAAGGATATAGATTTAAATAAAACTCAAATGTGGTGTATTTCCCAGTACTGAGTTGTGGCTGAAGGGCATCTGCTGCGTAAAACATATGCTGTAGAACCCCCTGATAAATAAGGGACTAAGCCAAAGGAAAATGAATAAATGAATGAACGAATGAATGAATTTAGTTTCGGTGCTGCTAAAGTGGACATTTATGGCTCAGTGCAGGAGAAAAACAAAACTGATTTTGAGAAAACAGCCTTAAAAAAACACATTTTAATTGAAATGTTTACTTTGTTAGAAAAGCCAAAAATGTCAAACTCCAAATTTGCGGTCTATAAATAATTGTTGAAAATATTTTGGAAAAACTCCAACATGATGACATTTAAAACACTTCCACTAGTGTACTATGCAATAGAATCCAGCAGTATCATCACAGACATACACCTGCTACTCGGCCCTTTGGCCCTGATGGCGAAGGGCAGCGGCTGTTTGATCACTGCCAGTGCTGGTGATCTCCAGACTGAAAGAGGAGCATGCAGAGCTGTTAACTGAGACACTCCTCCCTTTCTCCTCCCAGCTTTTGGTAGTAATGATGGAGTGCTTTCTGTCCTCCAGCTGTCACCCATCCGCCATGACACTCTGACACGTGCATACGCCTCTGTGACATAAACATGCACAATTCATGAACTAACTGCGCTGACTTAAATGCAACAATTTACGTAAGAATGGTTTTGTAAACGGTTTACATGGCGAATTTGATGTGCTTGTGTCTCATGACTGTCTCTCTCATCTGGTAAATCACAAAGTCACTCAGCATGGGATTTCTTTAGTATATGAGACAAAGACAAAAAAATTAAGTATAACACAATTTTCTGTCATACACAGTGTTTTTTTCCTCAAGAAATCTACTACGAGTTTTAGAAAACTCACTAAAGTTGCATTCAGTGTAGTAATGATATATGAAGAGTGCTGTCTGAAAGTTTCTTCTAAAATGAGAATTTTTTCATTTGTTTATTTTCCATTATTTCACTTTAAATGCAATAAAAAGAACATAAAAGTGTTTTCTCATAAGTGAAATGACTGAACCTACACACATGAGAAAAATGCTCATTTAAGAAGAAAATTTCATACGACACTTAGAGATTTATGCATCTGAACTCTTCATATATATCAAAAAATCATGTAGGCCATATTTACAGTAAACATGATTTGATGACTTATTAAAAGACTCTATTTAAGGATCGAATTGCAGCCCCTAAATAGCTAGGTTTTACTGATGTTTTCATTCATTCATTTTCTTTTCGGCTTAGTCCCTTTATTAATCTGGGGTCGCCACAACGAAATGAACCACCAACTTATCCAGCATATGTTTTACACAGCGGATGCCCTTCCAGCCACAACCCATCACTGGGAAACATCCATACACACTCATTCACACACATACACTACGGACAATTTAGCTTACCCAATTCACCTATATCGCATGTCTTTGGACTTGTGGGGGAAACCGGAGCACCCGGAGGAAGCCCACGCAAACACAGGGAGAACATGCAAACTCCACACAGAAATGCCAACTGACCCAGCCGAGGCTCGAACCAGCGATCTTCTTGCTGTGAGGCGATTGTGCTACCTACTGCACCACTGCGTCGCCTACTGATGTTTTAATCATGTAAAATATAATAGAATTTTCTATTTCTTCTACTATCACACATATTAAAATATACAAAATATTAACAAACCATAATTTTAACAGTTAAAAAACTGCAAAATTGCTATAGTAAAGAAGCTAACTAAAAAGAATCATAGTAATGTCAACAAAAAACATGAAAAGTTAAATGTCATGCAGTGAATAACCGTAAATTGACTTCATTCCCTGCATGCCATTTAACTTGTTTTTTGTCGACATTATCTGGTTCTTTTGATATTTTTCCTCATCAGTTATGCACATTACAGTTACTGTATAATTTAACAGATTATGTTTTATCCAATTTTGGTAAGTAATGCTTATTGAATTTAGTGTCAGAAAGTGTTACCATTTTTTACATGAACACAATACTGTATTTTTCCTTAAGTCATCTTTAATTGAACTACACAGTAGCTAAGGCAATCTAATGTAACCTGCACCCCAACTTGTATATTTTAAAGTCATCAAAAGCTTTAAATTTAGCAGCAAGTGAACATTTTGTGCATTCAGTTTAAACTGGTGGTCACAGGATGGATGAATATCTGATTTGCTAAAGTGTTCATTGGCTGGAATAACCAGTGAATACATTAAGATTGTCGTGTTGTGGGTCTTCGAGTCCTGGTTAGCCGCAGCCTTAGCATAAATGGTTTGTGGTTGAAAGTCAATAAAACTCACTTTGAAACAAAGCTGAAGGTAAGCGCCAGGATACACACCATGGGAGAGAAATGCTCTACTGACA
The DNA here is from genome assembly GCA_903798125.1 of Danio choprae. Taxonomy (NCBI): domain Eukaryota; kingdom Metazoa; phylum Chordata; class Actinopteri; order Cypriniformes; family Danionidae; genus Danio; species Danio choprae. Next base: position 5,833,253 of record CAIGQW010054459.1, read on the forward strand.
TAAATATAGACAGTTAATATGATTAGAAGGATCAGTTCAGCACTATTGACTGTTGACCAAAGCAACGTAAGTAATTCAGTCATGTAGGGATTTTGAGAGTAAGAAAACCCCTAAACAAGAAAATAAAGGCAATTCTGTCATAAGCAGTCATATGTTGTTCTTAACCTTTATGATTGTGTGTGGTATATTTTTTAATAATAGCTTTGACACAATTTTTATTACAATAAATGTGGATATGAATTAAAACAAGAGTGGAGTGTGTGTTTACACTTAAATTTGGTCTGGTCCAAAAATGGAAAACAATGCATTTAGTCTATTACTCCTAAATACACAAAGGCCTTGTTTACGGTATTGGTATTAAAGGTTCAGTATATAGGCATGACCTAGTGGTTGGACTAGGTATTGCAGTCCAAATTCAAAATAATGAATTATTTTTCACTCTGCCCATCCTCCGACCGCTCGATGCAAATCCAGGTTGCCAGATTGACGACACCAACAAGACCGAGTGTGCCTGACGATCAAGCCTTATGCTGTAAGCTGCTCAACTAATGTTTACATTTGTAATATTTGTATTATTTGCTAATTGAAATGCCACCTTGTGTGGATTTTTACAACTCTGACTCTGACTCATTTCAGAGGCTGCTACTGTCCTCTGGAAGTCGCATTTTCAGCCGTACCCTAACCCTAACCCTAACCCATACATTGAGGCAACCGCTGTCTTTCTGTAGAGAAAACCCAGGGTGTCTAAATATAATTGGTTAAACTGGCATTGGGAGGTTTATCTGACTTCAGCATTGTTCAGATTAACAAGTAAGTTCACTCATAATGTTTCTAAAATATCTGCAAACACATCAGGGTATGTTTATGCTTCAGAAGAGTCCAAAAATTTCAGCACCTTTAAAGCGCTCCTATTTCAATAGTATCTGACTGCAGACTTGCACATGCATGCTCAGACAAGCAAGCTCAGACATGCATACTCAGACAGATACACTCAATAGAGTAAGTAATGTTACTGTGAGGGGTAGGTTTAGGTGTAGATGTTCCTGAAAGTGCATGTCTAAGGGGTGGTTCACACAGAATACACTTATATTTTCCAATACTTTTCTATTGTTTTTTAATGTAAACACGCGATTGACAAACGTGTGTGACCGTTACACTTGTATCTTTTGAAGCGATGTGCACATGAGTACTGTTTTTTTAGATACCATGTGAAGTTTAACATTGTCAGTTCCAAAGCAGTGGACCAATCAAACAAGCTTAGAAATGGAAAAATCTTTGCAAGTTTCTGTTAACAGGCGCTCAGGGGCTGTGTCCGGGCACACTCATGCTTTAGGCTGCACTTTTTTTAAAACCATTCCGAAGTGTTGTGTCTTACATTTTTAGAAGCAAAGATGTATTCGGTGTGAATGAGTCCTGAGAGTGCATGTCTGACAGTGCAGCCAGACTCATTTGAGCCACAGTGGAATTGAGTCCCACAGTCTTGGTCCACGATTTTGGTTCATACTACTGTAAGTGTGTTTACACTTATTAAAATGAACAACACTGTCAGAGCAATTCAGATCAATTCGTCTGTCTTTCTTCATTCATTCATTCATTCTTTTTCTTTTAGGCTTAGTCCCTTAATTTTTAATCAATTATTAATCTGGGGTCGCCACAGCGGAATAAACGGCCAACTTATCCAGCATATGTTTTATGCAGCGGATGCCCTTCCAGCTGCAACCCATCACTGGGAAACATCCAAACACACTCATTCACTATGGACAATTTATTCATTCATTCATTAATTTTCTTTTCGGCTTAGTCCCTTTATTCATCTGGGGTTGCCACAGCGGAATGAACCACCAATTTATCCAGCATATGTTTAACGCAGCGGATGCCCTTCCAGCTGCAACCCATCACTAGGAAACATACATACACACCCATTCACACACATACACTACGGACAATTTAGCTTACCCAATTCACCTATAGCGCATGTCTTTGGACTTGTGGGGGAAACCGGAGCACCCGGGAGGAAACCCACACGAACACGGGGAGAACATGCAAACTCCAAACAGAAATGCCAACTGACCCAGCCGAGGCTCGAACCAGCAACCTTCTTGCTGTGAGGCGATTGTGCTACCTACTGCACCACCATGACGCCCCTATCTGTCTTTAATTGGTATGATTGAATAATTTCAGAAAACAGACAGCTATAAAAATAAAGAACAACATCATGGTGAATAAATGATACTTTTTAGGCCATTTTCTATAATTTTGTATTGTGGGTCTAACTCACAACTGTGGGCTTTTTGTATGCACGATTACCTGTTTCATGTCAACCTATCAGCGCTTAAAACCCCAAAAAGTGTGCTGCAGCCAATCTCCATTGAGGAATCCCTCATCGCATGAAGCCCATTGGGCATCGCCACTCCGTAACATGAGTGGCCAGCGTATTTTCCAGGTTGATTAGTTTATTGTTTCAGAGTGTGATTCCCTGTTGAGATCATTAACAGCTTGAGACTGATGTAAGCTTGTGCTGAAACACACTTACTCCCTGGGCATCACTCATTAACTCAATTAGGACCACATAACATCATCTGGAGGGGCAAGCTGTGTCATAACCACTAAAGATGGCTGTCACCTGTTTGGACACATTGAGAAGTAAAAAAAGCGCTCTGAATTTACATTTAATTGCATTAAGCTGAGCAAGGATCTATTAATAGAGCTCTGTAACAATTTCTGTCGTCCTGCAAAGATGCCATGTTCAGTATTAAGTGTTATTTTGTAACATGGTAAACACTTTAGTATAGGGATCAAGTCACATTCTTAACTAGTGGCTTATTACCTACCTATTTAAGATATTGACTATTTATTACTTATATTTTACATGATCTTATTCTACATCCCTAATCCTACCCAATTCCTAAACCCAACTACTACCTTAATAATTATTAATAAGCAGCAAATTTGAAGTTTATTGGGCTAAACCATTATAGTAAATGGTTTGTTAATATTGAGAATTCTACCTTAAAATAAAGTGTGACCGGTCATTTTAAGGGTTGCTTACTTTTAAACTGTTGCAGTGGGTTATTTGATACATACAGACTGTAACATGAATTGTTTTTGATTGAAACGGCAAACTGAAATGTTTTATTCCTTTTGTATTTTACATCCAGCTATGCTTTATGTACGTTTTTAGGCTATTGCATAAAAATGCTGTATGGTAACACCAAGATGTATCAATTTAAAATTTTAGAAACATGTACATGAATCTTTTCAAAATCTAAAGAACATATTTAGAAAATGCACCCAATATATTCATTCATTCATTCATTTTCATTTCGGCTTAGTCCCTTTATTAATCTGGGGTCGCCACAGCGGAATGAACCGCCAACTTATCCAGCATATGTTTTACGCAGCGGATGCCCTTCCAGCTGCAACCCATCTCTGGGAAACATCCATACACACCCATTCACACTCATACACTACGGACAATTTAGTCTACCCAATTCACCTATACCGCATGTCTTTGGACTTGTGGGGGAAACCGGAGCACCCTGGAGGAAACTCACGCCAACACAGGGAGAACATGCAAACTCCACACAGAAACGCCAACTGACCCAGCCGAGGCTCGAACCAGCGACCTTCTTGCTGTGAGGCGAACGTGCTATCCACTGCGCCACTGTGAGGCCCGCACCCAATATATATAACACCAAAGGCTGTAAATTACTGCCCCTTATTTGGAAAATAATAGAAACACTATCTCGCTATCACAGATTCTGCCCTATCCCCTTCCATCAACTACTGGGGTAAATATTTCTTGTGGTTTCTGTTCACCACTGTAATAATCTACTTCTGAGATACTAAGAAATGTGAAATGGGTCCAATGGCCAACTTTTGTTACTTTGATCATGGCAACCCTGATCATATAACTTCCTTACAAAATGATGAAAACATTTTATATGTCGTTTTAGGGTTGATTAACATGACGAGAAATAAAATATAAATGGCTTCAGGCAACACTTTCAACTGTGAATTAATTTGAGAGCTTCAAACTTTTTGCCAGTCTCAACAAAGTGCCAGTTTCTGCAACACTATCGCATCCGCTGCCATGCCATATACCAGAAAGACAAGTCCTCCAGACTCTCTAGAAAACTTGAGAACTCAGAGTCCCCAGAGGCATCAGAAGGCAAGAACCGACCTGCAGCTCCTTTCAAGCGCCCAGCCACCGGGCGAGCAGTTTGTGGGCAGCTGTCTTTGGCTCCAGGCAAGCGAGTCTCATTCCAGCATGGTTCACAATTCTACTCTCTGTCAGGGCTTGCTGATCTTACCCCAATTTCTTCAACCGGCTCCTAAAGGCCTTTGTCAAAGTATTATATTCTGCTATGTGTAACATATCGGGCCAATCAGTTCCGTTTCAAGATTGACAGCAGCTGCCAAGTGGATCAGCGTTTGGATTTAGGGAAATAGCAATGTGTTGTAATGGTTTTGAACACACAACTCTCCTATGTCGGCTTCAGTTGCGTTTGTGCTGATGGTTGGAAGCTGCGGAAAAGCCATTCCACACCTGATTGATTTACTACTTAGATTATGTTACACTAAATCCAAGTTGAGGGAAAATGAACAGGTCACGACTATAAAGCAAGCTAAGGCTAAAGGCCCGTTTACACTGAACATGATAACTATAAAGATAATGATAGAATTCTGTAAACTCTGTAAAAAAAATATATTTGTGTTGGGGCAACATGAAGGAATTAATAGTTAATTACTTATTAGTTTTTACAAATTTAAGTGGATTAAACATAAAACAATTAAGTTATCTCCCCAAAAAACTCAAAAATGGTGTTGCTTTAGCACATTTTAAATGAGTAGTTTGAACAAACAGCAAATATAATTTGAGTGAACAGCAGAATTCAGACAACAACTATAATGATAAAGAATAGATAGAGAAACGATATTGTTCGGTTTAAGCTCACAAACTTTTCCCATCAAAGGAAAAAAGTCTAAATTAATTGAGACAAATGGCTCATGCAGTTTAAAGATACAGGTGACATTTTTGAGAAGCTGTGCTTGAAGTTAAGCTCTCTTTTCAAAGAGTATATACAGTAAAGGTAATATTCTTGGAAACAATTGGTTATACCATAAGAAAGAATGTTATAATTAGAGCTATGTATGCAAGCCAGGCTACAAAATTGAAGTATAAAAAAAAAATAACCTTAGGTATCCAGTGATAGTTTCAGCATCTATGTATTGACTTCTTTGCAAATGCTGGGGAAAAGCTTGTTGTTTTTAATTCCACTGCAATGACTATGATCGGTAAATTGTTTTGATTATATTATTACACTTTCAATTAAAGATTCACTGGTCAGATGGGCTTGTAGCACCAATTCAAAAACAAAACTAAAAACTGATTTTTATTGTTCATCTGTGTAGACACAAATATATTTATAGTTATATTTATAATAATTTATATAGTGCTTGGTGTGAATGGGCCTTAAGCAATTTAATTCTTTAGGTCTTTGAAGTCAATATAAATCGCTTTCTGACCGTCTGCTCATTAGCAAATACAGTTCATGAAATCCATAAAGCACCCATACATTCGTAAAATAAAGTTTAGCAGAGCTTGAATCATCAAACTAACATTATCCCGAATGGGAAATACAGGCATTGAGGTGCAATTTAACATTAGTACCATTCATCTTAATGTATGGCGGCTCTGGGTGGCTGGCGCTCAACGCAAGCACGTCAAACATTCCTTTTCAGCAGAGGAAGTGCATGGTGCCATTCCAGGGGATGAAGGTACCCTGACTTTGATGACAAATTGAAGAAGGAGGGGGTGAAGGGAAATCTATACACGTCCGATGCGAACCAGGCAACTGCATCAACCCTTCTGCCACACTGAAGCTTTGAAATAAAAACCATCCGCGCACATGCACGTACAAAAGTGGGCGAATATGCACACACTCGTTTGTCAGCACAAACACAGGCTGACACACACTTTTAGCAGCACGGCCGGATGAGGGATCTGCTTATGGTGTCAACACGCGAGCCAGCGGACGTGCTTACACAAGGCCTGGGGTCCAGGGCAAAGCCTGGCTGTGGGTGATGGCAGGAAAGTTCTCCACAGGCGAACACTGAGCCTCTGTTTTCAGATCAGTGGAGGTGCGCACAGTGTAAATGGGTGGAATGGGATGTGTGTTGGCTGTGTGGTGTGTATGTGTGAATAAATGGAGGAAAACTGCTGGTGGTCAACAGTTCAGTCAACTGTTCTGGTGGGTGAGGCACCAAATGAGAAAAAAAAGCTAAAATAATACCACAATCAAACCATGAGTCAAAAGAGATGGGTCAACCAAACAACTGAAAAACGAAAGATGGTTTCACATGTTGTGCATTTTATTAAACTGCACAGATCAGCATTATAACTTATACTATTTATTTATCATTAAGTAGGATAAAAACCTCTTCCCTATGTGATCATGACTGGAAGCGCTCAACTAGGGCATAATAAAAGCTTTGCTTTTTAATTTAACTTTTAGCCTTACTCTGCTTCTTACTACCATGATGATACATTTGTAATGCTTTAGCTCATCCATGATTTCTGCAGGAATCCTGTAAGATATAAAGAAGATGACAACTCCCATGATCCCACACTCAGTCATAGCGTCATATAT
>CAIGQW010054459.1:5840305-5850911 GCA_903798125.1 Danio choprae
ATATATATATATATATATATATATATAGTATTTGTTTATTGTGATTATACACCCTCTACCTGCAAAAATTACATTCTGTGCCCCTTTAATCATTGTTGAATAGTAGTGTTTTTTGTAAACATGCTAATTATTCACAAAACATTAATAAAATAATGGATTTGTGTTATATTCACATATTAATTGTAATCATATTTTCAGTTGTTTAATTATTTTAAGTGTTCATGCATTTATATAAAAATATACATCTGAATCTAATCATATTCAGGTATAGAACTGAGAATGTAATAATACTACATATAAATATTATATACGTATAAGTCAAATCATAATGTTACAACTATAATGTACATAAAGGATCTGTTTGAGAAATTAGACTGTTTAATAAAACAATATGCCAGAAAGGACACTGAGAGCTCTGGCTCGCAGCAGCTCAATTTAAAATCTATCTTTATTACTGTAGGTGAAAGGACAACTGGCTGTTGGCTAATCCAACAATTACCTTACCAGTCTGACCCATCATATAATAAGACCCCCATTTACAAATCCTCATGGTTAATTATTAACTGAAGCATTTTAAAGACCCAACTGAAAATCTATAAATAATCTTGAAACTACACCAGTGTGTTTATGGTATATATATATTATGGGTATATGAGTAGTTTACAAAATGTGGTACATCTGCCAATACAAAGCAGAGTACAGAGGGGTTGGATATTTTATGGATTCATAAGATGTCAGGAGGTCAAAAACCTCTAATTCAGTCAATGATGCTGATATCAATATGCCATCAAGAAGATCTGTAGACTAAAGGTCAGCATTTTTAACCTACAGGAGATTATATACAGTAATGATTTATTAGAATGACTTAAAGTGGTATGAAGTGGTTATTTATATTATATACTGTTATAATATTTCTAAGTTTAAGTAAGTGCTGTTTATTTGATGATTGATTGATTCATTAAAAATAAATGTCAACAAATATACATTAAGCATAACCAGTTTCAACTTTGATATAATAAAATGTTTGAATAGCAAATCAGCATATTAAAATGATTTCCGAAGGATTGTGTTACTCAGAACAGTGAATTCGAAAGCAGTGATTTTGATTTGTAGCTGTATTTCAAAAATGTTCACTGTTTATACTGTACTTTTAAAACAAAAAAAACCCCATTTGTAAGCATCAAAGACTTCTTTCAAAAACATTCAAATATACTAATCATAAACTTTGAAAGATCAGTGTAAGTTTACATAGAAAGAAAATATATACAATTCCATGTAAAAGCAAATAGTTATTTAATTTACCACAGTCACTCCCTTGTATCACAATCACACCAACATCAAAGCAACATAATTGCACTGATGACCCGACACAGACGCTGACCCTATAATATCTCACTGGAGGTCAGCCCGGGTCAAGCGGTGACATGTTAGGGCCCTCTGTTTTTCACCCTGTGAAAACAAGTTATTATCAGGTCAATCACCCTGGGTCAGCCTGCCACACAAGTCCCCAAGCCAGCCCGCTTGTCATTTAGTTAGCTCAGTTAAAGCAGCATTTAATAGCCTGGCCGAGAAGGTGGAGGCTAAGCATGGCTCCATAGGGAAGGACGAGGAGCTTAAATAATTGAGAAGTCAGCAGATTGGATTTTGGCAGATTCATTGTTTTGCATTGATTGTGTGAAGTTAATCCTGTTCACTGTCTGGTCTGAACATTACCCAGAGGTCCTTTCACTGGGAATACAGCTCCCAGTGCTTGGTCACATGACTATTGATGCAGTGAAAGTGGAAGACTCAATCTAGCCTTCAGAAAAAAAAATTGGGTAGCTGGGTTTTTGAAAGGATGCATACACAAAAATCCATTAGGAGCATTTTGGGTGTTTATGTTTTAAAGTGATATAATAAAATACAGTAATGCAATACGTGTCCCCTTGTTCAATTACTATAAATATTCTCACATAAAAAGAACCATTAATGCTTTAGTATATTTTGTATAGTACAGTATATTTTCAAGACATTTTGGACATGTGTTGGACAATTTCATGATGTCAAATTTATAGGAACAGTTTGGGGTTGGTCTAGTCCTGTTCCGACAGGAGTGTGCATTAGTGCACAAAGTAATGTCCTTAAAGACATGGATAAGTGAGTTTGGTGTGGAGGAACTTGACTGGGCTGCACAGAGTCCTGACTCTGACTCTAAACCTGACTCAACACATATTGGATGAATTACATCAGAGACTGCGAGCCTAAATAACGAGATGCAAGAATACAAGTCTACAAGAAACCAAACAATACAAATTGCTCTTAAGACAGCATGATGCTGTGCAGAGCCAGGATGTGTAAAAACACAGTCTCTACAAAAAAACACAGTCATTTCCTTACTTCTGATCTCAACATTAAATCTCTGTAGATAATGTGTTCCTTATTGTTTTGTCTGTCTGTCAGATTTTTATAGTGCATGTACTATTGTGTATTTAGGCATTTTAAGCTACACAACAGTATCCATTTAGCCTCTCTGGTCTCTCATATCCCAGGTTCTGGGTTTCATTTTAAGAAAGTTTTTCTTTGCAATAATAATGATATTATTTACAAGAACTTACAGTGAAAATTCCATATTTTTAGGCCCTCAAAATGCTATTGTGTCAATGAGCAGCCAATACGCATAACCTTTTTCCTGAAAATGCTACAGTATTGTGCAAATCTTCCCTCAGAGTGCAGTTTTTCTTAGGAGTTTATGTGAGGATATTTATATATTTACTTCAACTTTGTTATATATTACTACTAAGGGTTGACTGTTGGATATTTTGGAGGACATTTCATGAACGAACTTACTGCCCAGGTGGCAACCTATCACGGTACCACGTGTAAATTCATTCAGCTTCTGAGAGCAATCCATTTTCTCACAAATGTTTGTAGAAGAAGTTTGCATGCCTGCGTGCTTGATTTTATACACCTGTGGCCATGGAAGTGATTGGAACACCTGAATTCATTGATTTGGAGGGCTGTCCCAAAACCTTTGGCAATGTCAAAAGTGATTTCTTCTAATGACTAACCAGTGACATTGATAATGTAAAAAAACAAAACAATAATAAAGGTTTTGAAACCTTTATTTGCACAAAACAACACAGAAATAGAACATTTGTGTATCTTAGAGCAACACTGCGTTGTTTTGTTTCTGAATCAGTGATTCTATTATTAAAACAGTTACTTGTTTTGTTTTGAAAAGAATCAGACTTCAGTGAATCATGCCACGAGACAGGTGGTTTATAACTAGTGGCTTTAGTGTCCACCAGTATAAATATATATTTGTTTATCCATGACATGTCTAAACCAGCCAAGATACAATTATTTGTTATTTGAGCACCATTATAAATAGAGGCAACATGACAGAATGTATGCCAAGGGCAAAAATCTCGGCTGCTCATTCATTGGCTGCTGATGTGAATATTTACTGTGGATTGACTGTTTTTTTCTTTCTTTTACTTGTCAGCTAGAGATTTACAGGCCACCGGTGGTTTTTACAATCAATGGAGAGTATCTGAGGTAAAATACTATAGTGCTTATTCTCTGTTCCCTGTAATGTTATGGTTTAATGCAGTGGTTCAGGTATTGCACCCTCAAGAGTAAACCTTGCTGTCCTTAACCTTATGCTGTAAGAAAGACCTGAACAAGCACTCTGGTATTGAATTTCCCCTAAATGTGATTGTAAAAGAGAACCATGAATGCAGGCTGCTGATCCATCAGGACAAAAAGTATCTAGTGCTTCTCAAACTTTCATTTTAAGAGTCAAACTACATTTGTGGGCCACCTAACATTCTAAATTTCATCAAGCGGTCTTATTCAATGTCCTTTTCACAAATTCTTTCTTTAGCCATTGATCAAGTTTACTTGGCTGATGTTTTGTTTTTCTTCCACTGGAAATTAATACAGAACATTATAAATATATCTAATAATAATAAAATAGAACATTTTAATGTATAATATTAGAACATTTAGAACAATGTATAGTAACATATTTCAATGTGTACTTTTCATTCATTCAGTCGTTAAATCCTTCATTTTCCTTTGGCTTAGTCCCTTATCTATCAGGGGTCGCCACAGCGGAATGAACCACCAACTATTCCAGCATATATTTTACATCCATACATTCTCTTATTCACAAACACTCTCATACACTATGGCCAATTTAGTTAATCCAAATAACCTATACCACATATACTCCCACGTGAACACGGGGATAACATGCAAATTCTACACAGAAATGCCAACTGGCCCAGCCAGGACTTGAACCAGCGACCTTCTTGCTGTGAGGTGACAATTCTAACCACTGAGCCACCATGCCGCCATATGTATACTACTAGAATAAATTATTTGTATTACCATGACATTGTGATTCAAATAATCCAGATGTTATATCAAACAATACAGATGAATAATATTGTAAATATTATGCAATATTTATGCAAAATAACATTGTACACAGTTGTACACTGTGTGGTAGAAAACAAATGCTTGAATTTACTCTGGATTTACAATTCACGCATTTGAGAATTTTATAACAACAACAAAAAAAAGTTGTCTTATAGAGCTTTTAGTTGCTTTTTGCATAAAATAACAAAAATATATGATATTAGAGTTGTTTATATTGATTTTTAGACAAAATGCCAATGTTTTGAAATCAGTATTTGGTGGAATAATCCTGATTTGTTAAAAACATTTGTTATTCTGACAAACAGTCATTTTATGCTAAATACATACTCTAAATAGCAATATTTGTATTTGAACTTTATGGAAGAAAACATTGAAACTACTTTTATACCTTTATATAAATGTCTTCACTTCCACTATTAATCAATTTAATGGATCTTTGCTGAAGAAATACACAGTTAAATAAAACCAAAACAAAACAAACCAACAAAAAAGATAGAAAGCTGTACTGAATCTCTGGTAGCCGATACTCTACACATGCTTTCCACAAACCTCTGCTATTGTCATACATTGTCAATGAGATTCACATTCAGTCTACTGTACAGTTCATGTCATACAGATTGCACAGTAGAAATGAATAGGCAGCTATCAGATTACACTGTATGTCTCCCGCTCAGTGACATTAATTATCTTTCGATTCACTAAAGTGGCATGTAAATAATGACTTTTATGTTGTTCCTGGAGCACATAATTAAACTTGTACGTGAGCAGCTGAAGTTTGTCCATCGGAGAGTGTTTGTCCAGGTGGGATGGTGTTATTCTTCAGTTTCATAATAAGACTGTCCATGACTGTTTTAATTACAACTCACACTATGTTAAATAATCCAAACCAAAGGGGAACAATAGTGATGGTTTTCAATGAATACAGTGCAATTGTCAAGGGTCTGAGGTTTGATGGTAGTACGCTTTAATGTCAGGTCAGGGCTAAATTAAATCATATAATTCTCTCTTGATTTTAATATTATCTGCACTACAGTTTAATGCTTGATTTGCATGTATGAAATTGAGCCATCAAAATAAATAAATAAATTAAAAATAAATTAAAAACGGATTTTTCTAAAGTGTTTAGCCTCTCTGAGCCCATTTAAAACTATTATTAAGTGTTTGCAATAACAAATTAAATCTTTGATTTTGAATATATGATGGGCAGATATTTATAATTTGGAATGATTTATAAGTATGTAACTCTGATGTGTTTATAAAATACTACTTCAACATTTCTGGCTGTGTTAAGGAAATGTATGTATAACTTTATTTCAAGAAATACAATTATAAAGGTTTTAAGTGATCCCACACTGACTATATATGTGTTTGTATGTTTTTGTATTTTGTGATTTGTTATGTTCTTGGATATGGACTAAGAGTCTAAAATAAAGGGAAATAAAATAAATAAATATAAGTAAGGCATAATCAAAAGGTTGCCATGCATTAAAGCATGGCGCGACACAGAGGCAAAGAGCCACTAATTTATAGACAAATTGAAACTAGTTTTGCTCTTTGCAGAACAATATTTTACTGAATGTTTATTAGTATGTTAGATCTGCTCGTCCTTCTTCAGTCACATTCAGAGAAAGAAAAGGAGTGCGTGTGAGATAGAGAGAGATCATGTGCATATAAAGGACACAGTCATATCTAATAGCTCATAGTAACATGTTAGGTACCTCTTCACAAATTTATTCAAGGATATTTGCGAGTTGGTTGATTGGTGAAGCACACACCATTGTTTTAAAGATAACACAGAGAAATAAAGGCTCCAGCCTCTGCCACTGAGTTACGGTTACTACTAATGTCTGAGAACAGCGCATTTATTTCGAACTGTGATCAGAACTGACAACAACTACCTGTGCACTAATTATAAGAGGTTACAGCATGGATAAATGTCTAATGCATATCCATGTGGATGAGAAAAACACAACTCTTTTTAAATAATGACGTCATCTTTCTACATAACCAGAAGAAGGAAAAACCCCAAAACCCATTGTCACAACGTATCAATGGTAACACCAACAATGGCAAATTACAGAGATGTGTTCGTGTCTGCTAAGTTTATTAGTACTATTACAACAAACCTGGTGATGCTGTATCAAGTAGATGACCAGCAAAAACACATTAACAGTTACACGTGTAAGATGTTTTTAGATGTGCATTCGACATCATTTACTTGTGTTTATGTATGTACTCGGCACACTGAAGAAAGATTTCATGAACATGCTCACTGCATTCTTCTGTGATTTTACTGTATCCTGCAGCTCTGTCTGTAATTGTTTACAGCTCCACATACAAGTGTGGCATACAGTACGTATTAAGACTGGGAGACACCAAGCTGACAGTTGGACTGCTGATCAGCGCATGTCCGGCTAGTTGATTTAATGCGTTCCACACGTCACGTCGCGTTGGATTAACGATGGATCGATTTGGCTCGATTCAGCATGTAGAAATGTCTGATTCGTTCAGCAAAGAATCAGATCACGAGAACAAACAACTGAAGTGACGTAACTAAATAAACAATTCAAGTCAAGAAAGAACACACAGAAGCTGGGTGTAATTTTGCTGCATTTGTCAAATATTTGCAAACAATATGGATTATTAGATTGTCAGACTTATTTGCTATGGTGAACCCCTCTGCGGTGAGTGACAATTAGTGTGATAATGGTAGTAAAAACGGCTTTGTTTACAGTTTGTTTGCATGTCGGAAGTTCCAGTTTCCCTTTGTGGATTTAGAAAACAGACTTCTGCCCTCCACGGGTGCAGAAAGACACATCCTCTCATGCAGACACAGAATGCATGTTCTTTTTTTGCAGCTGCCATACAAATGGGACTAGAACCAAGTCAACAGGAGGAGACAACAGTTGTTTTTTGTCACAGCCACTCGGCTAGTCCTAGCCCTTACACAATTTTTGTTTTTCCATTTCCATGTGGATGCAGACATTTCTTGAAACAATACATTTATGGACGCGAAACGTTTAGAATCCACAAAAGAAAAAAAAAAGGAAAAAAGGTTGTTGCTGTGTGGTTCCTTATTGGCATTATTGGTTCCATGAAAAACATTAATGCAACATTTCCATTTCACAAATGATTCTTTACAGTTGATAAGGTTCTTTCTACCATTAATGGGTTTTATTTTCTTTTATTTGAACTAATCAAAATAAGACACAATTGGCTCTTTTAGGAGCTGTTACATAAAGGAACTGAACTGAAAATGGTTATTTTGTGGCATCACTGTGAAAGCTCTCTTTTGGAACCTTCAATTTTTAAGAGTGAACGGGGAAAAACTGACACATTGTACAGAGAGAGAGAAAACAATTCTGTCACGCTGCAAATGATTGCGGTCAGTGTGAATAGCACCATAGGGACCTGTTGTTTAGATTCAAGAAGTCATCGCATTGTACAAATCTTAATCGCACACAGTTTGAAAGGAACTGCAGGCGAATCCAATTGTTTCTTAAATCAAATCTTTTCAGGCTGGCTGTCCATGAATGAAGCGATCAAATCATATACAAGTGTCAAATAATAATCAGCCTATTTGCATGGGCTGATCCAGTAATGACGTAAACATAATCACTTTCGCCATTTCACTCAAGGTTTTTGACTTTATCGATACTTGTTGTCTTAAGAGTGACCCAAAAGACAATTTGAGTAGCCTGAGCATCCAGACTGAGGCCAATCTCTAAAAAAAATCTGATTGGCATCACAATACAAACCACATCCAAATGTGGTTTGAATCAGACTTTTTTTAAAAAATCATGTGTTTTTGTCCTCTCCAGACATCTGGATAAAATCTGTATATAAAAAAACAAACAGATTTATTTTATTTACTTATTTATATATTTTTGCTGGCAATCTAAAAATGGCCTAGTCTACAGTATTCACTGAACAAAGAGATTAGTTACTTGACCTAAAAATAAATACATGAATAAAAAAGTGAGTAAATCCATTAGCATAAGAGCAACAAGTTGACTTTACTCAAAAAAAAAAAGTGAGTACATCCAATGTTACTTAGAACTTAACCTTTTTTTATCATAATGCACATTGTTCATTTACTTACTAATCATTTTAAGGCAAAGGGTTTACTCCGTCTTTTAAGTAAAAGCCAACTAATTACTTTTTACATCGTTCACTTACCTCTGATAATGGTCATAATGTTCCTGCTCTTCAGTGGACATCTGAAGCCAGTCTTGCGAAAGGCACAGATTATCACAGGCATCTAAAACTAACATTTAAATGCTCTGGGAAATTGGATGAAGGCAGGGCTCTTGAATTAGTGCTGGTATCTCAGGTTAGGGTAAGGGTGTTAGTCACTGAGGTCATGGCCACTTCTCTCAATGCCCTCTGGCCCTAGAGTCCTTTTCCCACATCAGAACCAGCCGCTCAAATTCCTCCACCATATCATTGGGTGCTAAATGCTAATAATGTCAAAAAATTTCAAAGCAAAACATATGACTTCCAATAGCAGAGCATGATGGTGGAAATAACCCTCATGGGCCATAGTGAAAACGATGGGCACGCTTAGCCTTTTCATCTAATTTTTCTTATAAATAGTTCTGTCCGATTTATTTTAGTTTGTTTTAGTTTGTTTGTTTGTATCACTATTATTATTATTAAAAGTTTATTGAATCTCTAGATGAAAACAAAAGTGTGTTTTTGTTTTGAATCCTATTTGATACAAAAACTTTTATGGCTCATACTGTATATGATACATTCAGTGAGAGTGTGCAGTTTGGTGCATATGTTATTTATTTATAGTTATTTAGACAGTCAAAAGGTAACAATAAATGTGATAGCTTTCAATTAAAATCAAACATAATTTTAAAGCAGTATAACAGATTACATATGACAAAGCGCACATAAATTAGTTGTGTAATCTCCTAATGACGTGGCTTAGTACGATTTAGTTTTATCATCAACTCTTTATTTGTTGGAGGCCAAATGTGTGTAATGCAATGCAACAATGCACTGTTAAAAATCAGTTTATTAGCAGTGTTTATTTATGTTTTAAATGTTTTCAGCTATGTCTCTGCTCAAAGAAATTATGTAGAAAAGTAAAAACAAAAAAAGAAGGATTTTTATTGGTTTGAAATTATATATTGTCTGTGCTAGCAGACTACTTTTTCTATATTCTTTTTGTTAAAGGATTTATTTATATATGATTTCTTACACCATGTATTGTTTTAAACTCTAAAGATAAGAGTCTTTAGTAGTAAACTGAACTGTAGATTGACATTTTCATCATAAAAAGTAGCAAGTAAGGTACTTTAATGCAACTTGAAAGCATAAAAAATGTAATCATGAAATAGGGACCACTCTTAATTAATTATATATATATATATATATATATATATATATATATATATATATATATATAATTTTTTATTATTATTTATTTTCTTTTTTTTAAATTCATATTCACATAAATGTTCCTTAAAATCATATTTTGTATGGATAAAATATGCATGGATATACTAAACAAACAAAAAATCCTAAAATATAACATCAGTGCAACATTTTTCTTTTGAGTACTTCATAAAAAATTATGTAATGAAGTAAAAGAATAAGCTATCAATCAGAAACCATGTAAAAAATACAGTCTACAACAATTTATGCAAAGTTTTGATTTTGATCACGTTAAATTAGACCCTTATTATTATGAGGCAGTATGTTTACATAGAAATAAACCATAATACGAAACAACCAGCAAAATTTTTTATTTAAGTCAAAATGTTTCTCAATTAAAACAGCAAAAAATGCACAGAACAATTCAGGATCAACATAAAAGCACAAGCCCTTAAGCTATTATGTTAAGGTATTTGGATGGCTTTGTGTGACCTCTCTACCTTTCACTGGTCACAACCTCTGATCTGTTTAATGGAGGTTAACCCTTCACACCTCTGGAAGAAAGTCAAAACACAAGACACAAGTGCTTCTCTCATGGAAGCGTCAGATGCTGGATAATCTCACAAATTATGAACTCCAGACAGCAGAACTAGCCCGGCTCCACTTCTCACACAACTCACTGCTGGTTTGGACTGGATTTAACCTCTGAGCATTAGGACTGGCTTAGTCGAGTCCAGTCTGGAATTAATTGGTTTATAGCCTGAGTATGTGGTTTAAGAATACGCCAATAATT
>CAIGQW010054459.1:5855911-5866618 GCA_903798125.1 Danio choprae
ATATATTTATAGCTTACCCATTAAAATCAGCAATGAAGAGAGTCATAGAAGTAATCTATCCAGCTGTGCAGCTAAGAGGCCACTGCAGAGAGTTTATTCACTCGTTCATTTAATAAACTGAATCAACAAACCGATGGGCAGCTTTCTCATGCTCAAGATTTTGAAAAGAACGGCACAAACATGGGGAAGCAGAGGTGATACAGGCGCATGACTGTCTCGCATGCTGAAATGAATGAGGCAATGAGTTAATCTAACCAAAATATTGTGGCAGGGCTAATTTCCTATATGGAGTCTGTGCAGCTGAAGAGAGAATGTGTGAAAAGTAGAGTGGTTAAACTATCGCTGTCTGTGTCAATGTGTGTGTCTTTGCTCATGTTACAGGCGCGATGTTTGTCTACTCGGGCCACCCCATTTGTCCTGTCTCAAGTATTCAGAGGATCGCTCCCTGGTCAGTCTGTCAGACCCATATATATTCACCTCAGTTCACTTTCTGTTTGGACACAATTAGTTACGCTCTAATTTGTGACATATGAGACGAGTGCTGTTGAGGTTTTGTGTTTTGGATCAGAGGGTGGCCCTTGTTCCTCAGTGTTACCTGTCACAATGCAGCTCTTTGTGTGGGACTGTCAGATTCAAACAACATGATGAGATATGCAAAAATGCATAAATATGAGGTCAGGTAAAAAAGGTCCTATTTTGCATTATAGCGTACATGTTAGTGTTTTTGATCTTCGGACTGCAAGACCTAAAAAACAAATTGAGTAGAAAATTAATTAATTAATCGATGCTAAATGACAGTCTTTTCAACTGAAGTGGTGGACACTGTATGTTTATTTTAGCTAAAAAAGAGACTGAGCAATCTTTAAGCTAGTAGAGTAACCTAGTTTGCACCTAGTTGGATAAAATACTAGATAACTAATAATTATTCCTGGCAAAAGAGGAAAACAGAGATGTAGTTGCATTTTGTGTTTAACGTACATGAAAACACAAGCAGGAATTAATATCAACCTCCACATAAACAGATTCATTTTTGAAGTTTATTGACAACTTTTCACTGCTGAAAAAGTAGTAAGAGCTAAGAGATATGACACAATGCATAAATGTGCATTCAAAACCTATTCTCAGCAATCTACATGTGTCTATTGCCTCATTACAACCTTCAACATGCGTCTGTTGACTCACCACAAACATATAAGGCAAATTTCACAATATAAATGTTAAACTAACAAAATATACATTTAAAAAGACCTCATGTCCCTTTGGGTGGTGCTGAATAAATGTTTAATACTTGCAACTCGAATTTTGCATTCTGACAAGCTGTGAACAGTTTGTGGTCATGCTTGGCTACCTTGATTTTTATAAAGGCCATTACTCTTAGGCATCAACACAGCATTTTAACCCAATTGACATTCACAGAATGTTTTCTCTTTCACTGACTATTCTTTGTAAACACTAGAGATAGTTGTGCATGAAAATCCCAGTAGATCAGCAGTTTCTGAAATAATCAGACCAACCCATGTGGCACCAAACATCATAACATTTTTAGAGTCAGTTAAATCATCTTTCTTTCCCCATTCTGAAGATTGACTTGAACTTCATCCGATCATCTCAACCACGTCTACACAAATGCACAGAGTTATTGTTTGGTACTTGGTTGAGAATTTTTTTGTGTTAACAAGTCACTGATAAAGTGTATTTAATAAAGGAAATAATGATTGCAACCTTCACAAATTAAGTGTGAAAGTACACGGAGTACGTTAATAAATTGTTTTAGGTTAGCATGCTAGCGGGCATGTTTCCTGCTGTCTGCTTTATAATTTATTGATGAAGCCACTGTGTTTACGAACATCAGAAAACATTCTAAATCAGGTCATCATATAAATGACTACTTCAACTTTTAAGGCAAACATCTACAAACTAATTCATGCACACAAAATTACGCAAAACGAAATAGAAAGTACAAACTGGCCAAAACAAACAAACAAACAAACAACAGTACTTAGTGTATGACTTTCGGTTCAAGTCGTGTTGTTATAATGCCGTATTTGTCCTTGGTTGCCCCTCGCTCTACAGGTTTACAGCAGGCATGCAAACACAACTGTAACTCATTCAGATGACTCACATATTGTACACAGATACTGTACATTCAGATGTCTGAGGCGACAATAACATTTCTGAAGCTGTTTTTGATCACTAAATTAGTGTATAATAAGAGTAATGAATCAAAATAATAATATTACATATACCCTCTTAATTCTGCAATTAAACCAATGTATAAACATTATAAAAATGATATAGATCAAGATGAACTATTTATATATTCCTGTGAAACTTGTGCTGGACTTGTCCAATCATTTTACTGTAATTCAGATTTATAACAGCTGAGATGTCAAATGATGTGATATATAACTTTTCCTACAATCATTTTTATATTATCAAATATATTTGAAACTTCAAATAAATAAATCATTAGTTCACCTTTTTTGACACTCCCAGTTTGTGAAAATAATGCACTGTAATAAACAATGTAGACACAAAAAAAACCCCACCCAATTCTTTTGGCAACCCTCAAGACAATTCCTTCAGGAATCACACTCAAGTGGACACAGCACAATCTAGCTACTGGAATGCCTCAGGGCTCTGTTCTTAGACTGCTTCTCTTCTCAATTTACATGGCATCACTTGGGTCAGTCATTCAGCAACATGGCTTTCACTACCTCTACTATACTGATGACACTCAACTCTACCTCTCATTCCAACTGGATAATCTAACAATTGCTGCCCGCAAATCAACATGTCTGATCGATATTTCCTGCTGGATGAAGATCCACCACCTTCAACTAAATCTTCAACTAAACCCAATGCTTAAACACACCCAGCAAACAAGCCTGTGCCAGTCCTTAATGGGCCTACTTAGGGCTAGCATAGGGACCATCAGCATGTCTCATGTCTACTCTGCCTTCATCCATTGGTCAATCTTATCTCCATTTTATTAGCAATGCCCAACAATTCAATTGGTTCCCAAAGAACAAAATCATGCACCATCCTAATATTTTTGTCATCTCAGAACTGGTTCAAGTGGATATAAATCACAATAAAAGCACAATCCTATCTTCCGTTTCATGGCAACTTTAACTTTACCAATGCTTTTATGTTTTTGAATCTGTTTCTATTATTGAAAAAACAAAGCTGATGAAAATTCAGTGTAATTTTAAGGTAAAAATGCTTCAAATATGTCAGTTTTTGTGTGTGAGATGTTTAACTAGGAAGTAGGAAAAATGTATTCACAAACAACATAAAAAACAAGCAGTTCATACCCTAAAAACAGTCCAAAACTCAAGGTGTGCTGTAAAACCCTCAAAGTGATAGTCCACCAGTGTTTACACTATCCAAAACAGTGATAACACACAAGCTTGCAAAAGTACTCCGGAAAGATAAGTCCAGACAAATGAAGCTCCACAATCCAGAGAAGTATGGAAGCTGTTAGCATAGCCCTCTTGTGCTGACCATGCTGCTATCTGTATATTGTTTCCTGCTTCCTGTTCGATTACTGGTCTTCCTCCACACTGTTCTTAAAGACATACACATACACTAAAATATTAAGAGGAATAAAATGGTCTGACAGCATGGTAGAACGTGTATCATGTGACCGCAGTGCCAGCAAAAAGCCAACATATACTCTGCATGAGCATGTTTGCTGAGCAACTTTATCATACAACAGGGAACATCAAAATAACTCCTTCAAGGACCATCAGGAACCTAAGAGTTGTTCTTAGGTTCTTGATGACCAGCTGAAACATTGCTGCAACATTTCTGCAGATTTTCTCTATAAAGCATCAGGAAGATTAGACACTTCCTCTCAATGCTGCTCGATATATGCTGCTCAACTGTTTGTCTAAGCTCTTGTTCTGTCCAGTTGGGACTACTGCTATGCTCTCTTGGCTGGCCTCTCAATCAACGCAATCAAGCCTCTGCAACTGATACAGAATGCAGCAGCAACATTGGTCTTTAACAAACAAAAAGAGTGCATGTCACAACTTAATTCATCAGTCTACACTGGATGCCAATCACCATTCATGTCAAATTTAAGGTTCTGACATTCACAGACAAAACAACTGCTAGATCTACACCCACTAAAATAAAATTAAAGTAAAAGTTAAATTAAAGTAAAATTAAAAATTGTGTTTTCATAAAATATTAATTAAAAAAAATTAAAAACACACACACACATTTAATATTTAATATTATAATGTTATGCATCATTCATTCATTTATTCATTTTCATTTCGGCTTAGTCCCTTTATTAATCTGGGGTCGCCACAGCGAAATGAACCACCAACTTATCCAGCATATGTTTTATGCAGCGGATGCCCTTCCAGCTGCAACCCATCACAGCGAAACATTCACACACTCTGATTCATACAATTTAGCTTACCCAATTCACCTATAGCGCATGTCTTTGGACTTGTGGGGGAAACCGGAGCACCTGGAGGAAACCCACGCCAACACAGGGAGAACATGCAAACTCCACACAGAAACGCCAACTGACCCAGCCGAGGCTCGAACCAGAAACTTTCTTGTTGTGAGGCGATTGTGCTACCCACTGTGCCACCGTGACGCCCTATTACGCATCATATTTAATATATATATATTTTTTTAAAGGCCACCAAAATATTAGTTGTGTAAACTTAGTTGTGTAAACGAGAGATAGGCAGGCAGAGGTCTGAGGGTGGACCGGAGTGCCATCGTCTGTGCACGAGAGGATCCGCGTGTCACTGTTGATCCGGCTTGGCGGAGCTCCTGCTGGATCTGCTGATAAAACCTGCTCTGACAGGATGAACATTGGATGAACAACCACACCTCCAGCACCTGTGACGGCAGATGAGGGTCAGATAAGAGAGATTTACCTCCACCTGATCAGCAGGGAAGGCTGTTCTGTGGTGCTGGGACTGGATGTGGCCTCCAGGCCTCTGCCTGCTCGTGAATGGATGCTTTCACAAACTGCCATTTTGTAAAAATATGTTTTAACCCTTATCTGGGTTTGTGTGGGCATACAATACAAAATTTGGCACCCTTTGTAAATATGAACAAAGAAGGCTTTATATTATTAACAAAACAAAAAAGATATTAGTATTACTATGTTGGTCTTAAGGATATTTATAAGCTAGTGTGCTCCAATGGTAAAATTTGCATTAAGAAAATATAAACATCCAAAGATTGTAGTTTGTCACTTCCACCTACATTTTTGGCATTACACCACACGTTTCTCATCAAATCTTCAGACCAATCAGATGCCCTCTAGTATCTAACATGTCCCACCTTCTTCAAGATGTTGTTCACCCAGCTGTTCACTGGCAGATCTGTGATAAAAACTAAACGTTGTTCACTTTTTTCAAGGGGAGGAACTACTCTACATCCTACATCTTCATGTTCCAGTTCAAATTCCATCACATCAATAAAAAATGTACATTTCAAAGCACTTCACAGGACCTTTACGTTTGTTTTTTTGGATGAGAGAAGTTAGGGTAGCACTGTCACCTCACAGCAAGAAGGTCGCTGGTTCGAGTCCTGGCTGGGCCAGTTGGCATTTCTGTGTGGAGTTTGCATGTTCTCCTTGTGTTGGCGTGGGTTTCCTCCAGGTGCTCCAGTTTCCCCACAGCCCAAAGACATGCAGGATAGGTGAATTGGATTAACTAATTCGGCCGTAGTGTGTGTGTGTGTGTGTGTGTGTGTGTGTGTGTGTGTGTATACACAAATATATATACAGGAGAGTTTTCTGTAATCAATTTTTGATGCGTTTTTGGTGTCATTTTGATCTTTTAGTCAACTGGCATCAAATAAATTTTCATTTTTGGACGTGATTTTATGTCATTTTGACATCACGATGCCTGCCTGGTAGACTAAGTCATAATTTCACATTTTCATCTCATAAGTTTAAAAATTTTAAATATCTTTAACTTTGGAAGTCATAATTTCAGCTGTCATCATTTTGATTTAACCTCAACCTAATAATAAACATCATAAATTACTTTTTTGTTTATTTTTATCAATTCTGACTTTCATAGTCATAATTCTGACCTGAGTAGGACTATATGTATGCCATAATTGTGACTTTTTCTTATTTCATATTATGAATACAATTTCAAAATTTGAATTCAGTAAGTCATAATGTCTAATTAACACATCCAAATTGCGACTTTTTATGTCCCATTCGACTTTTTTTTTTATTGCCTTGTGAAAGCGAACAAAAGTAAGATCTCCCATTGATGAGCGCAGTGTGTGTGGTGCATGTGAATTGTGATCGTGTGGCACAACAGAGCACATGTGACTCTGGCTGGCAATGCTTTGTTCTCATCTCCAGTAACTCAAAACCCATTGTTGTAAGCAGACAGAAAATATCCCCTGGTGATCATATGGACTTTATAGAAAACATCCACTCAGGGCTCATAATTAGCCGTGTATGACAGATGGAATATGCATTGAAATTTGCGCAGCATTATGCTTTTTGTTTTGTTTAGTCTGAGTGCGTTATTAATATTTTAGCTGTATATTGTTTCTGTAATTATTATTTTAGCATTATTATATTTGAAGTGTTTTGACTTGAAGATATGCATGAATAGATGTTTTCATTCATTAAATAACTTGTTTATTAATGGTTACTGCTCAACAAATACTTATTAAATAATTGTTAAACTATAAATAAGAATACACGTCATTAGAGGATTATACATTGAAATAATGAGCAGCTGTGTTATTAATATTTCATTTCTATATATATTTTAAAGAACATTCATTTCCCTTCGGCTTAGTCCCTGATTTATCAGGAGTTGCCACAGCGTAATGAACCGCCAACTACTCTGGCATATGTTTTACGCAGCGGATGCTCTTCCAGCAACAACCTAGTACCGTGCTAGGAAAGCCTTAAAAACATTTTTGTAATGATTTACGTTTTATTGTAAGTATGTTGTAACTTAAGGTTTATGCGCCATTAGCTGTTTTAAATGATCATAGATGTATTTAATTAATTAATTATTATAAATGTGACCAATTAAAATTTTTGCTAGTGAATATTGTTAGTCTAAAAGTGAAAAATTGATCTACACAAGTTAATCCACTGAAGATGAAAAAACAAACAATTTGATTAGGTAATCTTTCATCAAAATCTAAGCATTTGATCTGCTCTGAATGTTCTGAAACATGATGTCAGTATGACAGTTTAGTGAAAATATGCTTAGCTGCGCCCATCAACTGTTAACTTGCTCTGAGTAAAAATAAATCCCACCTCCTACTCAGTATTTGTTTCAGTTGGAAATACATCATCATACCAAAATAAACAAAAACGTCTGATTTATGCAGATTTCACTAGTTCATTCATTATTTTAAATATAGAAATAAGAAGAAAAAAGTCAACATACTTATAAAATATATTTTTAAAAGTAAAATATACTATATTAAAAATTAGGCATGTGTGACATGAAATGATGATCATGTGTTCAATATTTGTTTAAGGAAACAAAACGATAAGGACATTTTCAAAGAACGATTCTAACAAAAAAAAGTGTAAAAAAGTACTCCAATTACTCGTGTGAAAGCTAGAAAATCAAGGAGAAACAGACTTTATTCATTGTACCAACAGACTTTGGCAAATTAGCAATCTTCGCATTTGGGAATGCATTTTTTTTTTCGGCAATGTCATGGGCTGAAACAAATAAATAGCACTTTTTTCCCCTCCACTTTCCACAGATGTACATTGCTGGAATAAAGATACACTGTATTTCCTAATTTAAGGACACACAAATGTGGTGTGAAATGACTTAAAGATGGTTTTCTCCTTTTTTAAATAAAGCTTTTCAGTTTCGCAAGTACCTTCAAAAAGCATGTTTTAGTTAAATAAATAGAATGATCTCCATTTTTAACATGCACAACTGATTCGCTTGGGAAAAGTATATATACACATGGTTCGAGCTTTCAATGACAGTACCTTTCCATCACACACTCACTCACTCACTCACGCACGCGCGCACGCTAACATACTTAAATGCAGATACACTATACATAATCTCCCCCTCTAAGCTTTTTCTACATCGTCTTTCAGAAGGGCTAAACTATTAAAGTGAGGAAAAGAATGCAACGCTGAACATAACAAAAAGAGCAAATTATGAGTCCGAACATCACATTTCAACATCTGAACAACACAAGATTTTTTTTGTCTATTCTATTTTTTTTTCCTTTTTTTAAACGTAACAATCACAAAGATATGGATTCATGCAGTATGAGCTTTATGTCTTGATCTTCTGGAAAGTCACGAGTCGAGTCTTGATGCTTCAGTGACATCAAACTGTACATCGATACCCTTTTAGTGTTTGTTTTTTCTCTCTCCACAAGTCGATGAGGATAAAGTGAAATGCTACTTCTCAGAAAGTCATGTACAAACGATCTACAAGTAACTAGAAAAGGAAGAAATGTCAGCTTCTGGACGTCCATTTTCACTTGTCTTGTTTCTGGTGTCTCGTCTTTTTGTCGAGCGAGCGCGTGTTCCCTTGATAGGCGGCGAGTGACTGGTGTGAGCTGCAGCGAGAGTGTTTTCATGAGGCAAAATAGGAGCTCTGCATGGAGTAGAGTCGGTCGATGGGGTTTCCCACTCGGGCCTGCATGGATCCCGCGTCAGACGAGGCCATGAAGCAGTCGCTGAGGCTGGTCAGAGAAGTGTCGCTGTCAATGTCGTGGAATATCGAGTCATTTCCTGAGGAAAGAGACAAGAGAAATGTGGATTAATACTGAAACTACCAGAGTTCTATAACTACTGGAATAAGATTGATTTACATATATGATATTTACATTTGAAGCTACTGTTGAGATTTTAGAAATAAGCTTTCGAAATATGAACCCTACCCTAAAATATGATCTTTTTTTGTAATAACACTTATAATTGTGTTCGAATTACTCAAGCGTTTTATTTATGTCATTCATAAGAGTACTGAATATGTTTTTGTGCAATATGAGTAAATACAACACCTAGATTATACAGTATCATGTATACTGGTCTTATACAACACATCTGCACTTACTCCCAATTTCTCTCAACATGGAGACAAGAGAACTAGCGTTACTTTTTGGAAACAATGGCTTATCTTATTTCATTGTCAATATAAAAAAAAAATAAATAAATAAATAATAGAACAGAATAAACATTCAGTGCAATCAATCAATCATAAATAAATAAATAAATAAATAAATAAATAATAATAATAATAAATAAAAACATATTATTATATTATACTTGGTAACTAAATATTTCCAATTTATAGTCCCTTTATTAATCTGGGGTCGCCACAGCTGAATGAACCGCCAACTTATCTAGCATATGTTTTACGCAGCGGATGCCCTTACAGCCACAACCCATCAACCCTGGGAAACATCCATACACACATTTACACACATACACTACAGACAATTTAGCTTACCCAATAAACCTATACTGCATGTCTTTGGACTTGTGGAGGAAACCGGAGCACCCGGAGAAAACCCTGGGAGAACATGTAAACTCCACACAGAAATGCCAACTGACCCAGCCGAGGCTCGAACCAGAAACTTTCTTGCTGTGAGGCGATTGTGCTACCCACTGCGCCACCGAGTCGCCCAAATATTAAAACTATTATTATTATTATAATTTTAATACATTTTTACTTTTCTATGATATGACTAATGTTTGATCAATTTTTACAAAACAAATAAACAAACAGATTAACAGCATCACAGAGCCGTCTATCAAAAATCGCTCATCACATAACAAACATAAAACTTCCTACTGTTCAGTGGTGCATTTATAACAGATCCCACATTCCAATCGGATATTGCATTCGGATATTACTAAAGGAAAGGGTTTCTCTCTAACAACCGATCTAATAGCAAATGTTTACTCGGCTCGCTCATCTTCCTTGTGGGCACAGTTAGCAGTAATGCTCTCCAGCTCTTAATGACACCATTCCAGCAGACAGTGACAGGTTGATGGGCTATGCTTTTTTAATGAGCTGGCAATGTTGTCTGTCCCTGCTGTTCTCCCATAAAAGTGTGATGATGAGAGCAGGGATTTGGGCCTTCGCCGTTCAGGAGAATGAATGACAAGACACTTGGGAGCTGTTTTTAGGCTGCCTGTGACCGATGTCTCCTGATTTATGTGGCTAATGCTGGAAGTTAATGTCAATAATATTGAGAACAATTGGACTTGTGCAGAAACAGCCGCACTCGGAGGAATCATTGTTCGCTTCTTACTAAAACTTTAGAGGCGGTTTTGACAAATGTGCATGTGACTCTCAATGGTTTTGCTTTGCCGAGTTGTTTTCGCAAACACACCAGAGAATTCTTTCCCTTGATACTTAGTGCTGGGTGAAATAACTGAAGGACATTATGAACAAAAAAAATATGAAAAGAAAAGCATATAAAATAGTGTAATATCTTCTGTTCATAAAAATAACAAATAATAATAATAATTAGGAGTTTGTTTTTTGCATGTTTGACAATTCCTTTATTATTATTTTAAAATAAAGGCACTGCTATACTTAATTTTTTATAGTGTATTTACATAATTTATTAAATTAATATGTAATGAATGATTGAATTGTACATACATTAAAATAAATCATAAATTAATTCTAAAATAATATAATACACTATATATATATATATATATATATATATATATATATA
>CAIGQW010054459.1:5872083-5883967 GCA_903798125.1 Danio choprae
TATAACAGTCTGCCATTTCTGTTTACTCGCAGTAGCAGCTAGAGATTTATATTCTATGTACTAGAAAAAAAACATTACAAATATTGGTAAAGTGTATATTTATGCAAAACATATTTTATGCTGGTTTCATGAACAGAGGTCAGTTCAACGCTGTTTGTGAATAATGGATCAATATCAGAGCTTCATGCTTTAACTTAAAATAAAATAAATATTCCTCTTCATATTTTAAGAATGTTTCCGAATGTCCTTTCTGAATGTGCTTGTTAACGTGACCAGAGTACATTTAATGCCAGCATAATTCAAAAACACATGTATTGTCAGACTTTTAACGTTTTCTGTAAAGACAAGGGATTTGTACTCTAATGCTTTTTAGCAAAGGCTTGCAAAATTTATTTCATAACAGCTAGATAAATGTATCAACTAACTTTTCAGAAATGTCTCAGTGAAGTCTAGAAAGTGTCTAGAATATGTAAGGGTCATTTCTCACATATTGGCTGCATGAGATTCAATTGTTTTGTTGTTTCTGTCAGAATAGAATTTAAAGGTTCCATCCTCTTCTGGAAAGCAAAATTAAATTTGCATTTAAAGTGACACACAAAAACTGTTTATGTTTTCAAGCAAATAGGCAAATTTGACAAGCTTTAATAAATCATCTGTGGAGTATTTTGACACTTCACAGACACAATGTCGAGATTTATTTTACACGTTATGACAATGGGCCTAACATGTCTGTCTTAAATGTGACAGAAGTACTGAATCAAACACAGAGAAACTAGACTCGATCTGTTGATTTTACACATCTAATGTGGTATTTTTGCACTACACAGCAGAGCTAAATCCCCAGAAATTAATGCATCGTGAGAATATTCAAACATCAGTCTATAAAATAAAAGCATTATTGCTCGTGGTTTATCGCTGAAGATGATTCAATGATTTTCTGGATTATGGCTTTGCAGGAGTGCAGACACAAGGGTGTCCCTTTGGCAATAAAATGTCAATACAAACTCTGTTTCCCACAAAAATAAAGACTAGAACACTAGCTCTTATTTTAAAGGAAATGCATGTTTAAGGATCTATAATGTAAATAAAATGTGCTAAATTATATTAATCAATAGTATTATGTAATTAGTAGAATTTACTTTTTTTTTGTTTTTTTCTTTAAGCATCTAAAATACAAATAGACTGTGCTAAGAGTCTTACATTTTCAAAGCAATGTTGTTAGTCATAAACATGCGCTTTAGCAACAGTTAAAGGGATAGTACACACAAAAATGTATTTACCCTTAAGACATAAAGCCAGACAGTATATACTGCAGTAGCCTCTGATTTTCATGGTATATAAAAAAAAAAACAGTGGCTAAAATAATATCATATTTAGGGTATTCAGTAGAGATTAATTCAGGTTTACAGTAAATAAATAATTGCAGCCTTCTTTTATTTGTTTGTGTAAATACTTTCTGGGCTTCACGGTGGTGCAGTGGATAGCATGATCGCCTTACAGCAAGAAGGTCGCTGGTTTGAGCCCCGGCTGGGTTAGTTGGCAACTCTGTGTGGAGTTTGCATGTTCTTCCCGTGTTCGCGTGGGTTTCCTCCGGGTGCTCCGGTTTCCCCCAAAGTCCAAAGACATGCGCTATAGCTGAATTGGGTAAGCTAAATTGTTTGTAGTGTATGTGTGTGAATAAGAGTATATGGGTGTTTCCCAGTGATGGGTTGCAGCTGGAATGTTGCGTAAAACATATGCTGGATAAATTGGCAGTTCATTCCGCTGTGGCGACCCCAGATTAATAAAGGGACTAAGCCGAAAAGAAAATGAATGAATGAATGAATAAATTCTTCCTTTAAATTTTTTGATTTTGAAAGTGTTGGTTCACCCAAAAATGTAAATTACTCATAATTTACTCTCCTTCGTTTGGTTATAGGTTCCTTTCTTCTGTTGAATGCAAAAAAAAAAAAATATATATATATATTTTAAATGCTGGTTGCCAGAACCCATTGACTTCCATAGAAGGAAATACATTTACTATGGAAGTCAATGGGTGCCAGCTACCAGCATTTTTCTATATATTTTCACTTGTGTTCAACAGAAGAAAGAAATTCAAATAGGTTTTGAACAAGTAAAGGGTGAGTAAATGGTGACAGAATGTTAATTTCTGGGTGGACAATCCATTTAATCACAAGACTTATAGATAGTTCATCCAAAAATATTGCCCAAGTACAATAAGATTTACTCTTATCCAACACAGCCATAAGAGGCAAGTGTGTTCACACTTTATCTCTAAAATAAAACTGCTTTATGATAATTTCCACAGTCTCTAAAGAGAAAGGCAGAGAGTGAAGAAATAAATATGAGTGATGGAGGAATAGACTCCACAGCCTTACAACAAATATTTGTTCAGGAATTAAGACTCTTGAGCTGTAGAGGAAACATTTGTCCTCCTCTGTAGCGCTTGGAATAATATTCTTCACGTTTCTATTTTCCAGACAGTCTCATCCAAACCCATCTGTTACAGAAGCTCAGTTGGATCGTCTCAACAGCATATTAAACTGTCAAAAAAACGCTTCTTGACGGATTAGCTCTTTAACACTCGCAAAAGACACATTAGCTGTGTAGCATTGCTAAAGAAATGAACAGAATGTCATCAAACATGACTAGTTATGTCTTAAATGGAAAGTTCACCCCAAAAATGACAATTTTGTCATTATTTACTCATCCTCACATGGTTCCAATGCTGTTTGAGTTTCTTCTAAACACAAAAAAATATATTTTGATGAATGCTGGAAATATCTAGCCAATCACTTCCATAGTATTTTTTCCTACTATAGATGCTAATGGCTATTGGATTTTGGGGACATTCTTCAGAATATCTTCTTTTTGTATTCAACAGAAGAAAGAAACACGTAAAAGACTGGAACCACTTGAGGGTGAGTAAATAATGACGAAATTGTAAAATAGTCGAGTGAAGGCTGTGAACTCCAAGTGTGAAGTTCACAGACACACAATGGCTCGTCATTTATATGCAGCTGCATGGCAACTTGAGACTTTTCTGAAACCGGGTTGCTGGGTCTCTTCCAGCATGGGAGGGAACAGGGTGGGTGGATCAGTTCAGTGTGCTTAAGTTGTAAATTAATTCATCCACCTCCACACTTCCTCCCTCACACAAGGGCTGCACTCGTTTTTTGACCTCATCTACAGTGACCAGCGTCTGTGTCACCTGCAGTGTTCATTTGATGAAAATAAGGGCAAAAAATGTGTGGACCCACTCTGATCCGATCATCTAATGAATGAACGGTGTATTATTGTTGATGGAAAAAAGATAAAAAGCTTACCAACAAATATATATTTTATAATCTGCTGCATTGTGCTGTTCATTCATTAGATCAAGAGCAGACCTGTCATGTTTCTGTTTGTGTCAAGCCATTTTCATTGACGAAATTAACATTGGTCACTTAAGCCTGTTTTTGGGAGGCTGGATGAAACTTGTGATGTGAAAGCTGGGATACTTCACTTTCTGCCTTTAGATATTCTGTAGAGCATGATGGCTAAGGGAGGAATTTATGTAACACATTTTGAGCTAAAAAAAATAGAAAACTTTTGTCATTTATTTTCACAACAATGTCATTTCGCAGCCTGAAACCCCAATCATTTGATAACATATTTCAATTAATTTGTTTTACATTTAAGTTATGATCGGGCCTCACAGTGGTGCAGTGGGTAGCACGTTCGCCTCACAGCAAGAAGGTCGCTGGTTCAAGCCTCGGCTGGGTCAGTTGGCGTTTCTGTGTGGAGTTTGCATGTTCTCCCCGTGTTGGCGTGGGTTTCCTCCGGGTGCTCCGGTTTCCCCCACAAGTCCAAAGACATGCGGTATAGGTGAATTGGGTAAGCTAAATTGTCCGTAGTGTATGAGTGTGAATGGGTGTGTATGGATGTTTCCCAGAAATGGGTTGCAGCTGGAAGGGCATCCGCTGCGTAAAACATATGCTGGATAAGTTGGCGGTTCATTCCGCTGTGGCGACCCCAGTTTAATAAAGGGACTAAGCCGAAATGAAAATGAATGAATGAATTTAAGTTACGATGCTATTTATTTATATTTAAAACTATTTTTTAAAATAGTGATTTTCATAACGCATTCAGCTAAACAAAAGGTTTTGCCATTTATTGAGTCTGAAAACCCAAATCTTCTGAAAAGATATTTCAAAGTATTAAAAATTTTTGTGTAAACTACAAAAAGAAAAAAAAAAAGAAAAAAAAAAAAAAACATTAATCTAAAAAAAAAAAAAAAAAAAAAAAAAAAAAAAAAAAAAAAACAGAAACCTGGCTGTCAGACAACATGTTCTCTGTCAAAACACACACAAAACATAATGTTGGTTGCATCTGTAAATATAAACAGTTGGGGAAGAAATTATATTGTGCAATAAAAGACAATTAAAGCCAGGCCTTACCCACTTGGGTGGGAATTATTTAAATTTAGGAAACTGTGATGTCACCATTTACAGAAGAAATCTCAGGAAATAATCAAGGAATTTGAGGGAATTTAGAAAAGTCTGTATTTATGATGGAAAACTCCTTTTTTAAAACCACCTTGCAGTTATTTTTAATCCTCAAACAGCAACAATAAACACTGAAATAAAAAAAAATTAACATGTGAAATTCAATTCCTCCGAATTCTAAATACTCAGAGAAAAATGACAGCAGATTGGAAATAAAAATGCTGTTTTATGCTTGTTGACCTCTGACAAATGATATTTGGGACTGATACGTTTGCCTTCAGGTTCATGTCAGGACATTTTACCTTGGCCCAGCCTTTGGGAGTTCTGCTGCTCCTGTTGCTGCTGCTGTCTCCGCGCCAACTTCTTCATCTGAAAAAATAACGATAAAAGCACAATCAGAAAACTTCGCGACTCCCCACACCAACTCTGGGCTATCTGAAGAGAGATGCTCCTTGTTGTTCACCCCTGCTTGAACTACGCCAAGCTTGATCTGGCTGCATTATATTATCCACAGCCTTTTGAAGATAAAATCAGGGCTCTGAGGTGGGTTTCAGACGCTAACGTAAGAGCAGGATGGATGTGAATACATCTCTCGCGAACTCTTGGGGAGTTTTTTGTGGAATGCGTCGAGAGGTTAAGCTTCAGGCAGATAGTGACTGAGATTTGCTGTCTCGAGACTCACTCGCTCTTTCCCTTTTGGCAGCGTTTGCGAAGAGTTTAGTGCGTTGTTGGAGGATTACTTGCAAATTGTTGTGTTATCTGCTCCTTGGACGTACATTATTGGGTTTGCGCGGGTAATACTGGATGATTCATATTGTAGTGTACAAGACCTGGACTCACCTTAGCTCTTTGGTTCTGGAACCACACTTGAACCACGCGTACGCTCAGACCCGTCTCTGCAGCCAGTGTCTCTCTTACCTACAGCATACAACAAAAATCTTTTATGTCTTCATTGAAGGGTCTGTGTAATATTTGGAAGTACATTCACACCAGAGAGCATTGACATTTTCTCATTATTGTATCTTTATCTCAAACAATGTCAATTTATGTCATCATTATGAGTGCATATTTTGTGATTTTGTATCTTGTAATTGCGAATTATTCTCAGTAAGTACCACTTCACCTCATATCTTACAGATGCTACTTTTTCTCACAATGTGACAGTTCCAGTTATTGTTAATTTGACAGTTTTTTGACTATGCTAATTTCTGAAGCTCACAATGTGACTGTTACATTTATCAAATATTACAATTTTGAGCTTCAAACGCAAAAACCTGGTGTTACATGACTTTACTTCCTGCCAATTAAAAAAAAATTATTTGAGTAAGGCTTTATATCCTATAATTTCCACTTCTCAAAACCAGCATAATTTCAACTATTTCTCAAAATTAATCACACATTTCAATTTCACAATTTATTGTACGTAATTGTAACTTGATACATAATATCTTATTGTATTCCACAGTTGTGATTTCATTTATTGAAACTTTGTTTGTTGTTAAAGGGATAGTTCACCCAAAGATAAAAAAATAAACTCACTATTTACTCTCCTTCAAGATTTTTCATAGTTTCTTTCTTCTGTTGAACATTACAGAAGATATTTTGAAGAAAGCTGAAAACCTGTAACCATTGACTTCCATAGTAGGAAAACAAATACCATGTTAGTTATTGGTTACAGTTTTTCAGCTGTCTTTAAAACATCTTCTCTTGCATGTTTAATCTCATAATTATTCAATTAGTTGCAACTTCATACCTTGTAATTGAAACTTTATTTCACATAATTGTGACTTATCATACATTTATACCTCACAATAGCTACAGTAGGTTTTCATCCAAAGATGCAAATTAGATTCATGCGCAAAACTGGAAATCAAATAAAACATTTTGGAAATATAGCACCGTTTGCATACAATGAGTCAAAGAAAACAAAATCCTCGCTTCCTGATAAACTGGCTGCAAATATCAAAAAGGAAAACGGAGTACGCAGTGGTAGGAGAAGCCAATGTGGGCCTTTTTTTCTTAAACAGCACATGATCTTTAGATTTTTTGATGAGCATGCTGGGATTTATTCAGCAAATGTTTTTCCATCATAGTTTTTTCAAATTTTTTCTTATTAGATAAAAAGTTTATTCTACTCAGATGCATTGATATGTTTTTTATGCGCATCTTGATGTTTCTGTTAAGATTTTTTATGCAATATTCTAATATGCGCTTACAAATAAGCGGATTAAAACATAGCTAAAACCATTTTTATTCTTATTGAGCCAGATGCGAGAGTTTTCCATATAAAAACAAGAGATGTGTTCAAGAGATGGAATGAAGCTGATATCTGGAGGAACGCACCTTCCGGCAGGGTTTGGAAGACACCTCGAACGACGCCTTGAAGGCTCGTCTCTGTTGTGTGGTGAGGATGGTACGTGGTCTCTTGGGTCTTCTAGGGTCTTTCCCATCATCTCCCTTCCCGGTGCCTCCCGAGCCCTTCTCCGGCTTGATATCCAGTTCCTCATCTTCGCTTTTCTCTGAAAAGAAATCCATCATTCATAAAAATCTGTAAAAAAAACTCTGCAAAGTTTGACACAAGCCATTGATAAATAGGTGTTTTTGTTCTTTTCAATTTTAGGGTATTCAGTCTCAGCGCATCCATAATGAAAGGAGACACATGTGGTTTTAATACTTTTGTTATCAATTTATTAGTGCGCGAGTGGGCCACATCCACTGCAACCCTGACTGTGAAGTATGTGAATTTGTCATTGGACTGGACGTTGTGTCATTTAAAATTAATAGCGCACGGCTTTGGCTGTTTTACACTATATAAATCTTTGATAAGAATCCAACACACAGCAGATGCGACGTTTTGGGGAAGGTATGAAAGTGGAGTACATATGGGAAATGAGCTCTAATATCCAGGGGAAGTGAAACAGATAGCAAAACCGCAAATTCAAACGGCGAACATGCTTGCAGAAAGACTCGACAAATCAAACTGCACAAGCACAATTTAAGCTCACCAATCCATAAAGTTCAATTCAATATCTGGCCTCATATCACGAAATGTGTTCATACGAACTAATCAAAGTGTCTCAATTAGTCTAAGGTGATCCTCGGGCGGGTTAATCAAGCCTGCCCTGTGTCGTGATAATCTCT
This sequence comes from Danio choprae, assembly GCA_903798125.1. NCBI lineage: Eukaryota > Metazoa > Chordata > Actinopteri > Cypriniformes > Danionidae > Danio > Danio choprae. Next base: position 5,879,712 of record CAIGQW010054459.1, read on the forward strand.
CTCAGTAGGTCAAGCTAATGTGCCATATTCACAAAATGGCTCCTGGCTTTCCTACTGTAATTGTTATAGTCAAGCGGGGGATTGGCTTTATTGTTCAGTGGGCGGAGGTTTCATCCAATAAGCCACATCAGCTTGTGTTTAATAGAATAATAATAGTAATTAAAAAAAAGGTGCCAAACTCTATAACGTGGCCCAGTTCAAAAGTTAAAAACCCAAATGGGCAAGTTCCCAGCGTGACTGTTTTTCTAGATTAAGGGCTTCTGCAATTTGGCACAAGTGGCTTTCGTGGCATCAGCAGTGAACATCTCTGGCGATTAGGCCCAGCAAATGGTTTGGCCTTTTTTAGTGATCATCAGTGGGAGATACAAACATGACAGGCTGATTTGGTCTTCTTTTTCCTTTTTCATCTGTTTCTGATCCCTTTTTCTGCCAGTAGTGTGGCGTGCTCCAAACCAAATGGATGCTTTGCCATTATACTTCACTTCTTGTGTTCAGGTCAAATTGAAAACCTCAAACACACATATACAAAAAAACTTTCAAACATTATAAATGAAGAATAGAAAAGAAACAGTCATCCAAAAAAAGTTGATGCAGTCTTGATTAGGCATTGGACAAATGTCTCTGCATTTGAGAGTGTGTGCTGCATTTAAATGAGACCCATATGGGGATGCTAAAAGTAAGCTTGAGATGCTTAAAGAGCATGAACTGAATCTTCTGTTGTCACTCACAGAGGTTGAAACCCTTCTTGTTTCCAGCAGCCATTTGAAAATCACCATTACTGAGCATTTTTACAATAAAACTGCAGCATACCAAAGATGAATTTGAAAAACATGATTGAACTAATAGAGTTGTGGCTTTTCATATCTTTATAGCTGCTGACTTTTGAAGACCTTCTACCTAACAGCTGACATTTTCTTTTTCATTTACTAGGCAAGTCAGTGAAAGTTGTAATCAAAGTTAGTGTGAGTTAGTGTTTCCATGAAATGTGTGCATATATTTAAAAAAATACATTTGTTGTGGCTGTTCATTTATATGACAATGATATTGAAATGGCCTTAAAAATGGATTTCATGGTGAGGCAGTGGGTAGCACGATTGCCTCACAGCAAGAAGGTTGCTGGTTTGAGTCCTGGGTTAGTTGGCATTTCTGTGTGGAGTTTGCATGTTCTCCCTGTGTTCGTGTGGGTTTCCTCCGAGTGCTCCGGTTTCCCCCACAGTCCAAAGACATGCGGTACAGGTGAATTAAATAAACTAAATTGGCCATAGTGTATGTGTGTGAATGAGTGCGTATGGATGTTTCCCAGTACTGGGTTGCAGCTGGAAGGGCATCCCCTGTGTAAAACATATGCTGGATAAGTTGGTGGTTCATTCTGCTGTGGCGACCCCTGATGAATAAAGGGACTAAGCCGAAGGAAAATAAATCATTGCATGAGTTTTAAGGGAGACAATTAGTAGCTGTTATGTAATTTTTTTTATTGTTCGTCCAATGAAACCAGTGGGGTCCAATTTTGCCTTGTAACCCACTGGCTATGTATCATATATTCATGGATACACTGATACTGAATAGCCTGTATTCATACCTGAATCTGAGTCATCTGGGCTGACAGAGCCGAGCAGGTCTTTTTCCCTCTCATAATCGCTCTTGCACAGCAACTGTCCATCCTTCAGCACAAACTCATCTCCTTTCCTCAGCTGTCGGTCACATACACAGCAGCAAAAGCAGTTTAGATGGTAAACACACTCCAGCGCCCGCATCACAAACTCTGTAGGGGCGATTTTCTCCAGGCATCCATTGCATTTGGTCGCAAACAACCTGAATTAACAAAGAAAAGAAAAGCAATGTGTAAATGCTCAAAACATCTTTCTATAATCTCAAAAAGTATAAGTCTTAAGCCTCACTAAAACTGTATTTTAATGGAAAAATGCAATAAACAACTGCATGTGAAATATTACTATACAATTCAAAATGTATTCAAGTCATGGCAAAGCAGTATATTTAGCCTTTCACCAAATTTCGTCGCCATGTGAATCTTCAGAAATCATTCTAATATGCTGATTTGTTATTAATAAAAATGATGAAAAAATATGATTAATATACAGCGCCTAAAATCATCATACCCTGTGAAAATCTATACCTTTACTCACATTACACCCTGCTTTCAAAAGACCTTCGGGATAAAGTTGTAGAAAGGCACAGGTTAGGAGAAGGCTAAAAAAAAAAACATTTCAAAGGCTGGAAAAGTTATCTGGAGTTATCTTAGTTATCTTCTATATAAAAGAAATAAATAATATATAAATAATAATAAAATGTAATTCCTATCATATTTATTCATCAACGATTTTGGCTACTTTTAGTCACATGTTAGAAGGGGCATAAAATTTAAGCAAATAGACAGATGTATTATATTTCTTTAACTTTTATCCAATCTACCCCTATAGGAGACGTTTTTCTCTCTCTCTCTCTCTCTCTCTTGCAGTAGGCGTGTGTGAGTGAATGTGCTGATTAAGGGGGCAGGAGGCTGATGCTGAGCCCCAGAGTGATCTGCTTTGACACTGGCTCATGTGTTCATGCGGCCTGGATAACTCCTCAACGCTTCAGCACAACCCAATGGGAGGAAATACGGGATCAGCTCTCGACCCAACGCTCCAGCAAACCTGAATCAGTGGCGCGGGCCCTTCACCACACTCACTACAGTGATTAGACAGGCTCCACTGACACACAGACAATGACATTCAGACCGGAAGTCATTGCTTAGGGAAGATGGCTTAAAAAGACTGTGAGGCTGATCTGGTTGTCTTTGTTGTTGTTTTTTTTTCTCAATTAAATAACAATGACCTGTTGATCTGCGGAAATATAATAGTAATAATAATAATAATAATAAAATACAAAACATAAAGAAAGATGAATATAGAAGAAGCACATGTGAAGAGAGTCACTGAGATGATGCTTTACTCTTTTTTTTAAAGGTCAAACTATCAAAAAATATATTCAGCAAGAAAACATTTCAAACTTATAGTAAATGGTAAGTAAGTAAATAAATAAATAAATAAATGAATAAACGTTCTTTGAACTTTCTAATCAAAACAAAGGTTTCAGAACTTAAAAAATAGATATAACATTTAAAATGTTTGTGTAACACACTTAAGTTTATGATCATTTTTTATTTTTAATTTACTGAAAAAAAAGTATTATTTAGAAAGTATGCATTAAAATTATTGAAAGCTAAAATAAAAGGAAACATATTTTCTTTCGAAAAATTACTATTCATCCATTCATTCGTACCAAAAAATGTATGTATTTTGACTCAAAATGTATGCAAGTCTACACACTGTGCTGCTATGAACTGCCAGCATCACCTCCTGTCAGATAAACTCTACAATCATCCTCCATGCCACAATACGTGTGTGTGTGTTTACATAACAGAGCGCGCGGCCGCCCCGCACCAGCCTTCATTTCCTCCTGCGGGTGTCGATAAAATCATTTTGCTTTCATTACAGCCACAGATATTGCCATCTCCGCCTCATCATGTGAGGTTCAGCGGGATCCACCACTACAGGAACCGTCCGCGCGACTCTGTCCAGCCCATAAAAGCTGATTTATTAAGCCGAGCTGCTTTTGTTTGCTCGGGCTGCTCGAACAGCTGCCCCGGCGCTGCTGCTTGTGTATCTCTGCGCTTCATCTGCGGTATTGTTCATGCATGCCCATCATCATATTCTGCTGGTGCTGACAGTGATGAATATGTGTTAATATGAGTTCGGATGAATATGTGTAAATATGGCGGGTTTTGTGATGGTAATTTCTTTGTGAGATGGTGATGGGCGACCGATAATGACGACCCGCTGGACACACGACCAGCTGCATCGCTTCTGTTTGCCAGAGTTTGTATAGTTTTTTCTTTCTTTCTCTCAGAGCGACTGTCAGATTTTCTATGGGCGTCTTTTGAGCTGTCACGAGAATAAACCATACAGTGGAAATGCCTCGTCATTTGCGAAGCTGCGTCATTATTAAAGCTGCAAAATAACTCTGACAGATGCTCATTGTGTGCTATTGTAGGTTAGGCCTACCCTATCAAGTAGAAAATACATCTAAAATGAAAAACAATAAAATGAAATAAAATAAATTAATCCCATTCATGCATTTAAATATTTTAATTAATATGCATAGCACACATATTTATTTTATCTATCTTACTATCTATCTAGCTATCTGTCTATCTATCTATCTATCTATCTATCTATCTATCTATCTATCTATCT
>CAIGQW010054459.1:5883977-5928102 GCA_903798125.1 Danio choprae
TCTATCTATCTATCTATCTATCTATCTATCTATCTATCTATCTATCTATCTATCTATCTATCTATCTGTCTGTCTGTCTGTCTGTCTGTCTGTCTGTCTGTCTGTATTTTTTTCAAATGATGGTAACCTTGTATTCTCCTTGATTTAAATCATTAATTTTCAAACTTGTATCCAAAAAAAAAGTGCAATTTGACATTGTGTATATTTTAGCTAAATAAAAAACAAATGTATGTTATATTATTAAGTAATATGAAGCATAAACAAAATACATGACCATATACATGACCGCTTATCATTTTACATCTACCATCATGTTCACTGCTTATTTTTCCACATAGAAGAAATGGGATTTAATGCATGAATACATACAACTGCCATCTGATTGTAACTTACCTCAATCATCCTATTTAGATTTTTTTGCCATTAAAAACTCTTTAAACCCTATTATTTTGGAGTCTAACAATATGTATACTGGCATTAGCAACAGTACAAAAACGTATAATCTTTTATTTATTGTTGGACAATAAGAAGATTAGAAGATATTATTTGCCAGTGGAAAACTATTAATCCTAACTAAACTATTGGCATGTCAACAATTTTCAAGGGATCGTGGGATATCAATCTACCTGGCTCCTTTCTCCAGTCTGAGGGAATATTAGTAAGAAACACACCTTCATCATTTTATGTTTAGACACAGGCTGATTTGTTGTGGTTACTCCCTATTGTTCAAGCAATTATGTCCATACAGATTTCATTAATCACACAAAAACAGAACCATTTTTCCCCCAACAAATCAAGTATCGAAGATTAGCATGGTTGTAATTTTTGGCATGCAGACCACAGCGTTGCGATATGATCTTGTGAAACATCTGTATAGGACATTGCAAAAAGATGAGTGGGTAACAATAACAAGATGATTTTGCGCATTCCATCATATTCATGGAATCTGCTGTCTAAACACATCCAAACACACACAACCATCATCTTCAACCAAGACTGATGCCGCATTTTGGCTAGATTAACCAGTTACATGCCGGATCTGTCAAACAAGTCAAACAGAATAATGAATCCGTCATGACTCGAGTCTGAATCAAATGTTTATTCAACAATGTGGATCCTCGGGGCGAAAAAGGCCGGAAAGCACAGGAAATGAACCCTATTGAGCGGTGGTGACACTTTCTAGTTTCGCCCGCTCACCTCTCAGGATCCTTCTCATCCAAATGAAAACATTCCCTTTCATCCGCCTCTTTTCTTCTCACCTCCTTTTTTCCCCACCCGTTCTAATCTTGTAAGCCATTATTTTTCTATTTCCCCTCTCTGTCACTTTGCATTATTTTTGCTGCTGTAATTCCCATTTGTTCCTTCTGGAATCTTCCTGTCCTGGCTTTGTCCCGGCATCTAATCCGGACTTTTTGGCTGTCGTCAGCCCCCCTGACCCATTCCCATTCTCAGCGGGACCTCTGATGGAATAGCCACGCATGACGCCCCTGCTATAGCAACCACACCTCCGCAGGAAGGCGACGGCTAACTTTTCGGATGGGCAGAGAAAGCCTTTCACAAGCTGGCAGCAGAAGTAAATCCTTCTTGGAGGAACAAGGGGAATTAGCAGGGAGCAGTGGAGTAGGGATTTAACCCTACCCCTTTTTTTTTCCTTTTGAAAGGCACAGTCACTTCAACTCCCACTGATCGCCACAATCAAACAGGGCAGAGGCGGGGGGTAACAGAAAGAGAGAGAGAGAGAGGGGGGAAAGAGAGCAGCCTAGTGAATGACACAAGTGCTGGATTGTGGAGGAGCCCCTAATCCCACTTTAATACCTTTCCAAGTTCAGCGCCGAAAGAATGCACTTTAAAACAACACCGCAGTGTGAGCAGGACGACTGGGTTGGGTTGGGGGGGACATTGCTCTCAATCCCCCGTAACATTACCTGATTAGCCTGGGTGAGCAATGGAGTATGGGCACGGAGGGGTCTGGACCGGACGTTAGATCAGGCATAAACAACGGCAGCGCTTACTGGGATGCTGCGCGTCCTCTGGAGGCGATTTCTGTCCTGTGGTTTGAGATGAAAGCACTAGAGAGTATGATCCTTCAGTTGGGATGCATCCCCACATCTGGGGCTTTTTAAACAATCTGCCTCTGCAAACTCAATAAGGCAAAGTACTTCCACAGGACACAAATCTAAAGATTGTGTTTGTCTACAGATCCCAATGTAACTGTACTTCTCTTGTTCTTAAAGAGTGAAAAGTGTCAAAAGAGTCAATTGCCTTTTACTGGACACCTACTGGGCGAATGCTTTCCATTAAAAATATCCAGGTACAGTCACTGAGCACATGTAAATGTAAACTTGCAACACTTGACCTCGCCTTCAATTTCTTCTGATTGGTCCACTGCTTTGGAAATGACACTGATTAGCTGCACTGTGTGCAAAAGTTGAAGCTATTTTAAAATTGATACTGTGCCTAAAAAATGTGGTGTTAAAAAAAATATATAAAAATCGCAGACACAAACATAACGGTCATGCACGTTTACATTGAAAAAGTGGTGCATTAAAATGAACAAACACATTCTGTTTTCAGTTTCAGTTCAAAAAATGAATGCTAATGGTAGTTACCTGTTGCCTTTGTCTCTAGCACTGTTCATTTCTCAACCTCAATGATATGTAGCATCGCAAGATACTTTGTTTCATAGCCCTTCTTTTTGATCTGTCAGTTGCATAACTTGTATGTCTACATATTTTATCACCGTTATTGTGAAACGAGGGCACACAACAAACCACAGCTTTGATCACTGTGTTCTTTGCTGTTTAGTTATTGAATGTCACACCTAGAGTGATGTCAATGTTATCACCTAATATATCACTTTAAAGATTCAACTGTAACATGACTGCAACCTGCAAAATGGACCTATGAGAAACTTTAGTTCTCTGTTGTTTAGTTATATAATGTCACACCTACAGAGATGTCAATGTTATCTGCCTATATCACTTTAAAGGTCTGACTGTCACATGACTGCAACCTGTAAAATGGACCTTACTGAACTTTAGTAAAAATTACACGTAATAACTATGGATACTAATATAAACTGATAGACTGAACTGAAATAATAGGCATTTGCATAATGTCCCTGTTTCCACAAAATTGTGCTTCTGTATTTCACATTAAGACCATAATTGTCTCATTTTCAAAATCTTTACTACAAAAACAAAGCCTGTTGCTGAGTTTTTGGGCAATAGTTGGTAACAGCCAATAAAGCAATAATATGAAGTGACCAAATGTTTCAAATCAGGTGATTCTCAGAGCTGATTATATTCTACCAATCAAAACAGGGCTGGAATTTGACATTAAATGTGTGCTGTGTGTAAAGAAAATGTCTCTTGTGAGGAATTCCTTTGAATTGTGTGAAAGTGATGACAAAACTGTAGTTTCCAAGCTCTGCATTGCTATAATTTGGTGGAATGCCTGCTTACATTTTTAACACAACTAATCTCATCACACAAGATGCTTTTGTTTTTGTGTTTATCAGTCTAAAATGTTTTTAGAATTCAGCCAATGTTAATCACACTGAAAAAAAATTACGAAATCTTTTGGAATATAGTTTAAGTTACAATGTTAATATGAGTAACATGTTTTCTGTTTATTACTGAGACCAGTTACTCTGCAACAACTTGCTGAGATGCAGAGTAAGACATTTTTATTTGCAATTTAATATTAGGAAGAACAACCAAATGGCAGATATAACTTTGTCAACTATAATAGTCAACTAACATATCCCAAGAGTTTCCATTCTAGATTAAGGGACTAGTAATAGACAACATAGCATAGTTTCGAAATGAAGCTATAAAATTGCATTTATTGTGAATATACTAAGATTGAAGAATCTGTGTTTGAAGAATGAATACAATGTTGATTCTTCTAAGTTAGTAATACAAATTTTGGAAGAAGAAAAAAAAGAGCAATAAAACACTGACTGTTCAGCATTGGGAAGGGGTGAAATTTTAAAGTCTCTTAGACACCCAGTTTGTTTGTCCTGAGGATGTTCACTCCCCACCAAACACCTGAGCGCACAGATTAGCAGATAAGACCCTCGCATCCGGATTAAGAGACACAATTCAAGCAGTGTGGTGCCAATATTGATTCAGACTCTTCCAGACCCAGACCTCACGAGTCAAATCAGAGATAATCCACACAGACAACTACGGAGAAGATCATTATCCACTTCTAGACTTTCAAAGTCCAGTGTAGTCTCTATTTGTAGTCGGTATCCATGAATCAATAAGGCATGAGGAATGTCCACCACAGGAATTTCAGTGCAACTGGTGCTTTAACACCAGGTGTTCTTGAAGTCAAATGAATAAATAAATAAATGCATATCATTCATTAATTCATTCATTTTCATTTCGGCTTAGTCCCTTTATTAATCTGGGGTCGCCACAGCGGAATGAACCGCCAACTTATCCAGCATATGTTTTACGCAGCGGATGCCCTTCCAGCTGCAACCCATCTCTGGGAAACATCCATACACACCCATTCACACTCATACACTACAGACAATTTAGCCTACCCCATTCACCTATACCGCATGTCTTTGGACTTGTGGGGGAAACCGGAGCACCCGGAGGAAACCCACGCCAACACAGGGAGAACATGCAAACTCCACACAGAAACGCCAACTGGCCCAGCCGAGGCTCGAACCAGCGACCTTCTTGCTGTGAGGCGAACGTGCTACCCACTGCGCCACTGTGAGGCCCAAATGCATATCATATAGGAAAAAAAAACATTATATTTCTTTCTATAGAGTTATATTTCATTCTTTATACAAATAGATTTATGATGCAAAACAAACATAGTAGAGTAACAATTAACTTGAAGGGGATGTTCATAAGACTGTCATGACACCTTTATGGTCAGGTCATTACACATCATGAAGGTAATTTTATGCATGTATATGACAACTGTGTCATTTGCTCTGTTATGTCATTTTAAATGTAAAGATGCCATTGTTTGAGATGTCTTTGTTACAACAACCTGACATAAACAAATACATCACAACATGTCTTTGTCTTTGTTATGACAACATTAGCAAGTCAACAAAACCTGTCAGTGTCTTTGTCATGACAAATCTGTCATAAACATGATTGACATAAGGCAATGTGTCATTAAAATGACTCAGTAAAAGTGTCAATACTCACTAAGTGTACAATAATTTTATAACAGCATCAATAATATTTCATGACATTTTGTTGATAAATTTAAATTTTACCACTGTAGTTGGGGTGAAGAAAAATACTAATGACACATAAAATTCATGACACAATTATAATAGCCTCATGGCAATCATGTTTATGACATATTTATGACAAAGTAATGTTGTCTTGATAATGTCAAGTTGTCATGAAAAAGACATGTTATGATATATTTGTCTGTGACAAGTTGTAATAACAAACATACCTCAAACAATGTCACCTTTGTATTTGAATGACATAAGCATGCATGCAATCTCCATCATATTCATGACGTGCCATGTCATGATTATGAAGGTTTCACGACATTCATACAAACACCCTCTTCAAGTAAAGTGTTACCAATTATGTATGCCTATAGCACTGTGCCTACAGGACGTGCTCATTGGGCCGCAGGTTTGCATTATCTGGCTTGCATTATTTCTCAACCTCATTATCCTGAACATTCAAAGCAAAAGCTCTCCAAAACACAGCATACTGATCTCTACATTCTCTATTCTTTCCCTGCAGGCTTTCTGCATCTTGCACAGACAGATTATTTGACAGCTCATCAGAAGAAGATATTTCAGTGAGAAAAAAAAATAGAAGTCTAGGTACTCACCTTCCAATCTCTCAGAATGGTTGCACACTTTCTCTTTGAACAACTTAAAGTGTGACAACATCTTAAAGCTTTCACCACATGTTGCCAATGATTTCCCGACCACTAAAGACCTTTCCCTCAATGCCTCGCTGATAAGGATCACATACCCAGAGGAGATTAAAGATGAGTCTGGAGAGAGGAGAGAAGTGTGGGGGAGTGTGTGTGGCTCGATAATCGCTGTACATTTAGCAACACATGCGCTTATCTCCACCTATCCTCTAGTCTGCACCGAACATGCAAAAAAAAGAAAAAAAAAGCCTGTAACGATTTTAGAATGGATTCTTATGTCACCACATTTCCATCAAAGGCTCTGTCTTACAGCTTTAAACAATCACTATGAAGACAGTCTTTCCCCCCAGGCTTCTTCAACCGAGCCCCCAGGCCTGCGATCTGTTCTGGTCGTGTCAATCATGAAGACACCAACGCTGAGAGGTGTTTATAAGGGGGGGTGGGTTGATGAACAGTTGTTGGACACTGGATCAGGGACATGCTGGCTACAAGAGGCTTTTTTTCCTTCTGCGATCCATGTCATAGATTATTTAGTCTCCAGGAGACCAACACAGAGAAAGAGAGAGGTGAAGAAAAGGAACGCGAGAGAAAAATTTAGGGCAGCTTCATCATTACAGATTAGGACTGGAAACTGGAAGAAATGGTAAAATGGTTTGAAGGCTGTAAATCATTTGGGAAAGATAACTCTGAAATTGCATTCATTCATTTAGCATACGCTTGTATCCAAAGCGACTTACAAATGAGAAGCACTTCACATCATCAGTTGCAGTATATAAATGCTATGGCCAGTCTAAGTATTTTTTTAGTTTTATATATATATATTTTTACATATTTTATTTATTTGTATTTTTTTTTGTCTGAGCATACAGAGAGGAGAGAGTGTGTCTTACAGGTGGTTTGTCAAGCCCACTCACCTGTGTGAAGCACACTCAGAATTGCACAATGTTTTCCACGAAGCATGTGGTGCTAATAAGAAGTTGTCTGGTGCATATGGAGAGAAAAAAGCAGCACAGGCTCATTCTGAAAACGTAGCCCTATACATGTTTCTGGAGAACGCAAATTATGTGGCCAGAGGTACGTATGGCTGCATTTTATTTTTTGAACAGGTATGACGCTGTTCCTTTTCGCGTTTACCAGCTGACCGCTTACCTCCGTATAAACGGCTTTCCCGCTGTACCCAGTTTGTCCCGTTAGCTCGTCATGTACATCAGCGGAATTGAGACACAGAGAGGAGTTGACCACGACGACAGAGTTCGAGTGAAGAACGGTTCCAGAAAGCAGGTAAGACAAAAACAGAATCCAAAAAATAAAATAAACAAGTAAATAACAGGGTGAGAATGTGGTAAAATCTGAAAACGTGGTAAAAATCAGACGAGGGCTTTTCTTTTTTCTGGATTGCTTTAGAAAATTGTTGGTTGGATTTAGGGAAGTGGGTGGGCGGGTCAGTCAATCGGTTAGTCAGACATTCAGTCAGTCAAACAGTCAGTCAACAGCGGCCTCTGGTGGGTTAACGCGAGAACGGCAGGCGCGAATGGCACTCGCGAGAGAAATTTGAGATCTCAAAAAGCGTACATAGCAACCTCTCGTGAATTCGAGAAAACAAAAACTACAAAAAAACGTACCTCCCAGGACGTATTTCGCGGTCTCCAGAAATGTATCTAGAGGTACGTTTTCAGAATGTGCCTGGGTTGAAAAAAAGTGTGTCACCTACAGGTGGTTTGTCAAGCCCACTCACCTGCGTGAAGCACACTAAGAATTGCAAGATGTTTTCCAGAAACATGGAGTGTTGATAAAAAATTGTCTGATACATATGGAGAGGTGAGAGTTTGTCCTACAGGTGGATTGTCAAGCCCACACACCCATTCACACTCAGAATTGCACAATGTTTTCCAAAAAATATGGGGTGCTAATATGAAGGTATCTGGTACATATGGGAAGAAAAAATGGTGTATCAATCTAATATTTTTGCTGAACCATCTGTTCATTCACAAATCCATTCAAAGATCTATCTATCCAACGCTATCTCAAGCAATTCGTAACTTTTTGATTTTGTGGCTAATTCGTATAAAATTGTACAATCTCATTCGTACAATTTAGTACAATTTGCTCATCCCCCAACGACAGCTGGGTTTTGGGGTGGGGTTGGGTGCCATGCCTCCTTTTAAAAATCTCGTACAACTCGTACAATTTCGTACAAATTAACCACTAAACTGACAAAATGTAAAATAGTTACATTTCCTCGTGAGATCAGACTGACCTATCCTATAAAGAACCTGTCTATGCAACCTGTTAAATGCATTTACAATTCAGTTTCCAAGCATACACAGTGATCAGAGTCAGAGAGAGTTGCGACAAAGTGCAACATGTTCAATCGTCACAGGATTCATGTAGACTTAAAAGATTTCCATAAAGTGCTTCACAGTTAATTCAAATAATGTTGGATTAAGTACATTAAAACATGCACAATTTTATTTTTAATGGATTTTTAAATGGATCACAAGCAGTCTAAAGCTGTAACTCAGCTGTAAGTGCTTCCATTGGAGTCAACAGAGTTGTCACAACACTCTCACTCTCTATGGCTCTGTCAGGGATGTAATCAAAATCAGAACTGATATTTCTCCTATAACGAATGTCATTTATCTATTTATTAAATTTGCCCTGACTGCTGAACTAGAGAGCTGACTGAGACGTTTTCCATACATACAAATGCTGATTGCACATATAGTACTATACTGCAGATTTTTTGCAGTCTACAATCTAAAAGACCATAAAAATAAAATTCATTTATATTACTTAAGTAAATATGAGCAGTAAAATCAGCGTGTGAAACTCTGTACCGAAAATCATGAACGAGCAGCATAGATAAAGTTTCCACTGGTTTAGTGTGCCATAAAACCATTGCTCTTTAATACTCTTTAAGAATAACTGCAACACTTCCACCATTTTGGGGGGTGAGATTAAACGCAATTGATCATAACTCAAGTCCTTAAACTTTAAACACAGACTAAAAAATGCTGTTTCATTAGACAAATACCATAATCATTAAAGTAAAACTTCTCTTTAATAATCCATGAGGAAATGGGCTTCTATTACTGCTTAGTATCAGCGTTTCTCTTCGGCGTGGAGAGATTACAGTGCGAACTAATGAAGGCAAATAAAGAGTGTCTTCTCCATGCTCCCCTGGGCAAGCTCAAGTCAACGCTAAGAGCTGCTTAATCACCTCCCTCTCTATACTAAATTAGCATAGTAATGGGCTTTAAATTGAGGCTCTTTGTTTTTTAATTAAACTCCCAGCAGGTAAAAGTAAAACACATTAGAGGAGAATGTGCACCTTCATTACTGGCCCAGAGGTGTTTTCCTCCATCAAACAATCTTCGGTCTCTCTCTCTCTCTTGAGAAACACTGAGGGAAGATCTCAAAAGACACGTTTCAACTCTCACTCTGTCCCCTGCACATTTAAAAAATCTATCAAATCAGAAGCAAACTGTTTATGAAGCTTGCAGGGTGTTGATGATATGCCTCGTGGCTAAAAATGGCCTGTGTGGCATGGTGTGAGTCACCAACTCGACGAAGAACGTTCTGTGATCATCTACCTCACCTTGGCAGATAAGCGGATTTGCCTAGACAGGTTCTCCTTTGGTCTATGACACCATTGTCTCGTGCATCTAAGAACGCTGGGAGGTTTTTAGCGCAGGTAGGTGGCTGGCTGGCTGGCTGGCTGCAGGGATTGTTATTCATTTTTGTTTTGCAACAGCTGATTTATTACTTCTCAGATTTCAACACCTGAACTGCTATACCCTGTGCAAGCCAGCTCATATATGTTCCCACAATCATGAATCTGCCATTTAGGTCTATTGTAATTGAGATTAATGTGGTACGCAAAATATATAATAACCAAAATCATTGTGGATCAATATGCTTATAATCAATCTCTGAAGAAGCTTCATGGACATCAGCATTAGTATTATGCACAATTTAACTGCTAAATAACCATAAATAACATCAGAAATGTTATTTTTTTAGTGTGCTCTGGATAAAACAATAACAACAAACAAACAAAAGAAACACAATTATAAATGAAGAGTTTAGATGCAGCATCTAAGTGCAATCTGAAATTTTCTACTAAAATGAGCATTTATGTTCAGGTATTTCACATTAAAGGCAATGAAAACAATGACGACAAACATAGGAGCCTGAGAAAAAATGTTTTAAAAGAAAATTTCAGACGCCACTTTTTTAGCATCTGAAATCCACAAATGAAACCAGTGCCTCTGGGTTCTGTCCTACTCTTTTGTAAAGTGGTTATGTGACAAGTTACATTTTCTCTTTCTGTTCACAGAAACACGTGTTCTCCTGTTATATATCTGACAGGAAAATATTTCACACATGGCTGAACCCCTTTTTATTGATATGACAAACTGAGTGGTATCACAGCTTGAGGAGATATGTTCAAGTGCACAATGCGTTTTCTACCTGGTTGAGCGGGCAAATTATTTCAAGGCGTGATTATCGAAAATGTCCATGAGCGATGATGTTATGTTTTCTGCTCCGATGAACTGAGAGATGCAGAAACTTGAAGGGTCATTCGACAGAGGTGGGAGGCACGGCTGAGGGAGAGTATCAGTGTCCAAACATGTCTACACACTTAGCTCAATGCCTCTCAGCAAAACATGGGGCCAAGTGCAACATTCACAAGCTGAGTTAACACAAATCAAGCTGTCTTAACATATTTCAGTCAGAAAATCACTGCAGAAATATCCATCCACCACTCAAGATTCCTAACAACCCAGTAGCCACGTTTACAAACTTCTCAAGCTGCTTTGCTGCTTATATAGGCAACGGTCTTCTGAAACTTTGTAAATGACAAGGTTTTGGAGCATTCTACATAGGCAGCAAGTTTATAGTTAGCACTGAGTTTAAGGTTAGCATGTTGCTAAGTACTTGAAGTACACATTTTTATGACACTAGACACTAAATAGTTTTTTATTATTATTATTTTTCACTTTGTTTACCATCTTGGATTGTTTTCTTTCTGACAAATTTTGTCACAAAATTGGGTTTAATGTTAGCATGTTTGCTAAGCTGACACAATAACGGAAGTATACATAAAACTGAATACTAAATGTGTTTTTTTATAAATCATTTTTCACTTTGTCCTCCATGTTGGATTTTTTTTTCTTTCTGACTAATTGTGTATACATTGGGTTTAAGGTTAGCATGTTGCTAAGCTAACGCAATACTTCAAGTACACACTTTTAATTACATTGAACTCACAATGTCTCACAATAAATTATATGTACCCCATTCTCTGTGAAACATTAGGAATTTAATAGTCTAAGTTTGGGGTTCAAAAAATATTTCTGTGTCATTTAAAAGGCTGTTCTTGTGAGGGTAGAGTTTAATTTAAAAAAGAAAAAACAATACTTCAATCTTCAGTGTCATGATTTTTCTGAAATAATTTTAAAATGCTGATTTGGAGCTCAAGAAAAGACATTCTTATCAATCGTACAATAATCTGTGCTGCTTAATATTTTTGTGATTCATGTTTTTGTTATGTAAGATTAATTAACATACTGAAAGTTTAAAATAACAACACTTCTGTCATTTTTGTAGAAACACATTATAACCATCAGTCTTGGGGGGAGTTACCTAATTCTGTTGAACAGCAATGTATGCAATCAAACCACTGACAAAAAAAGAAAAAAAAGATATAAGGATAAGTGTGGAGAGATGGCCATAGTGATGTGTAAAGGACAGCAGGACTGTGAGTGCTAGAGGTTGAGTACACAGGCATCAGGCAGGTACACAGTGTGTGTTTGGACAGCTGTAGATCTCCAGTGGGCATGCTCAATACAGAACCACAAAGAGACAGTGCTGCGGAGCTCTCCCAAAACATGAAAGAAAAAACAAAAGAAAAGGGAATTGAGGGGAGAAGCCATATGCAAAACTGGCCCATCTGAGTCAGATTTACAAATAAACAAAGTGCTGAGTCGCAAGAGTTTTGAGAGTTGTCACTGGATTTGTGATAGTGCTGATTACAACTGTAGATGATCAAACAACATTCATGTCCCTTCTGGAAAAAATAAAGAAACCAGACTAAGATGGTTAACCGGTCTATTTAGAGCAAGGGTTGTGACGTAACTGAACACTTAAAGATACAGTTTAAAACATTTGGTGCTCTATCAGTCAATAAATAAAACTGGAAGCTTCTTATGGAAGAATATATTGTCCTTGTACATAGACATGACTAGCCACCTTCTTTTCTGTAGCTCTAATAGAGAGCATGGCACTTACAAAGCCAAATGTTGAGTTCAATTTCCATGCAAGGTAAGAACTGATAATATTTACAACTTTAATGCAAAGTCACTTTGGATAAAAGTATCTGCTAAATACATAAATGCAAATCATTCAGTCATGCTATTCTGCAACAGAGATTGACCAAACAGACCAAAAATAGACCCAATATGTACACTTTTAATCATTCTGTGCTCACCATAGTCAACAAAATATTTAATTGTGCAGCTTTAACTACAACAGTATGAAAAATAACTGAAAAAATAAATAGCTACAGTAATCACTACTGTGTATGTGTTGCAACTTTGTTCTTTAAACCACATTTTAATATACATTTTTTGCTAATCAATTGGACTGAAAGACTGAATTTATGTTTTATTATTTTGTGAATGATAAACACGGTATGTGAGAAATGCTATTGTGCTCTCCATTGTTTTGCTTTATTTGAGTTATCTTCAAATTTGGGTTGGAACATTTGGGTTTTTGAGGCTACTGTATCATAGTACGTACACATAATTATTATAGTACATGTAGTACATAGTTAATATCTACTGTATCAGAAAACGCATAATTAACAGAATTGTACTTTGTTACACTGTAACATATGTACACTGATTCCTTGTACTATGTTGGTAGCAACCCAAAGTTGGCTAACAATGCTTTTGGAAAACACACTTCTAGTTTGCAAATCTTAAAGGGATAGTTCACCCTAAAATTGAAAATTTCCAAACTTGTTTGAGTTTCTTTTTTCTGCTGGACACAAAAGAAGATAAACTGAAGAAAGTTGAAAACCAGTAGCCATTAACTGCCATAGTGTGAAAAAATATATACTATGGATATCGATGGCTTCCGGTTTCCAACATTCTGTAGTGTATCTTCTTATGCGTTCAACAGACAGGCTTGGAACAAGTGGAGCATGGGTAAACATTGACAGAATTTTCACCCTTTGAAAACTTTCCCTTTAAGTAGTTTAAGCTGGTTTTCTCCTACGCATGTTTTTCACCAATTTAACTGGTGGTTCATCTGAAAAAGTGTTTCAAGTCCTCCAAACCATCAATACAGACCATCCTAATAAGCTTTGCCTGGTCATCCAAAGCAACTTACGACCACCAAACCCAGCTTTAAGAGGTTTCTTTCAGCAGGGAAAATGCGAGATTCATAGATATGAAGATCAGTGAATTTCCCCCTTTTAGCATCTCCCGAACTCTTTGTCATTGTGCTCCAGCATGTTCCCTTGTAAAGGAGGCAGAAGGGCGTGAGTTACGGGCCAAGCTCTGCAGACGGCTCTGCTTCTCATCACAGTGCTCGGCTCTGAAACTCTAGCCTGCAGTAATGCTCATCTCCTCTCTGGCCCCGCTGGAGACCTGACATCTTTACAGCACATGCACTGCAAATGAGAGAGCATCTGAACGAGAGAGAGAGAGAGAGAGAGAGAGAGAGAGAGAGAGAGAGAGAGAGAGAGAGAGAGAGAGAGACAGAGAGAGAGAAGGGGGAAACTCTTGATTCAACTCTACTTTTAAAAAGTATTCGAGTTACAAAAAAAATAAATAAATAAATAAATAAATAAAACAAATTGGGAAGGAACAAAAGAAAATGACAGCGAAAAGAGAGTTTCTAAAGCAAATGGACAAAGGACTCCCTGTAAAGTTTTCTGTACCCATTTAATAATACTAATAACTCAGTGGTTCACCCTTCCAAGCCACTTTAAATGAGGTCTAACAGGCCTTCTCGCTGCGCAGGGCTGCTGCAGACAATCTGCGTACAGTGGGACTAATAACTCTCAGATGGCATAACGTATGCTATGAGCCATAACTTCCACATAGATACAGCATAATGAAAGGAGTACTGGTCAGACCAAATCCTTGGCATTAGCGTCAGTCCCTGATGGATGACATGCCTTCAGATGAAGAACAGGGACAATGTTAGACCGCCGTTTAATTATGACACTTACAGGCTGAACATATGGGGAAATAATCTAAGGGAGAAAATAAATAAATAAATAAATGTTTTAGAAAATTAGATGATACATACAATCGATACAAAAAATCATAATAAAATATAATATATTTCAATGTGTATATAGACATACCCCAGAAAAACTTAATAAAATAAATAAATAAATGACTTTATTATTAATAATAATAATAATAATAATAATAATAATAATAATAATAATAATAATAATAATAATAATGGGCAGCACGGTGGCGCAGTGGGTAGCACAACCGCCTCACAGCAAGAAGGTCACTGGTTCGAGCCCCGGCTGGGTCAGTTGGCATTTCTGTGTGGAGTTTGCATGTTCTCCTCGTGTTCGCATGGGTTTCCTCTGGGTGCTCCGGTTTCCCCCACAAGTCCAAAGACATGCGGTATAGGTGAATTGGGTAAGCTAAATTGTCCGTAGTGTATGTATGTGAACGAGTGTGTGTGGATGTTTCCCAGTGATGGGTTGCAGCTGGAAGGGCATCCTTAAAACATATGCGTAAAACATATGCTGGATAAGTTGGTGGTTCATTCCGCTGTGGCCACCCCAGATTAATAAAGGGACTAAGCCGAAAAGAAAATATATGAATGAATAATAATAATAATAATAATAATAATAATAATAATAATAATACAATATTAGATGGGGAAATAAATAAATAAATAAATATATATATATATATATATAGTTCATATTTTTCTTAATTGTATTAAGTACTATCTTAAATTGAATTATTTATAAGTTTAATTCTAATTACAAAAAATGCACTTTAGCATTACTTTACTTTCTAAACGTACTATACATAACCACTTCGTATCATCAAAGGTATGGTATACAGCCCGAAAACACACTCACTCAGTGTACTCTTCCCATCCGTTCCTGAACCGCACTTGAGAATGAAAACAATGAGCCGAATTCTTCAGCGCTGAAGTGGTTAAAAAGCAACATTTGGAGTAGAGGGCTTCATAATTACTATTGACCCCGGAGGGCCTTCTTCTGAGAAATAAAACAAACAGTAATATAAGGTGTTCTGAAGCGAGGGCTCTGCAAATATGCAAAAGCGGGATTCGGTGGAGAACGTCACGCATTGGCTCCTTTTCAGGGTAGCCTAATCTGTGGGCCTACACAATATTAAGATGGCTTTGGAGCCACTTGTGACCCAGCTGTTCACTAATGAAAAATTCCTTAGCTCCATACAGAGGCTGAAGAGAAGCTTGTCTGCTAACACACCTCCTCCATCCTGGAGAACCAGGCCCTGTCCATCTTGTGGAGTTTACCCGGATTGAATAAATAGTGGATTACTAAAAGCAGAGTCTGGAAAGACGCTTGTGCACGTATGTGTGTGTGTGTGTGTGTGTGTGTGTGTGTGTGTGTCCTCCTCTCCTGGCTCTCCCTAAAAAAAGTGAAAAAGAAGGAGTGTTTACCTTGGTTTTAATTAGCAGGAATGACCCTGTCATTATTTGGATGTGAGCACGTTGAGGTGGGGGGTCTGTTTACGCGACCGAGACTTAGTTTAAGCTGGAAATCAAGAGAATGCATGGTAACAAGGGCTTAGTCGACGTGGAGATGAACCCGGACTCGTTTGTTTGCACTGTCGCTTATTTCTTTATTCCTATAGATTCCTTCTGCTGTTTCAAATGAGGAAAATTCTCTACACTGAGTAAACCTTTGGCTGTGAAAAAGAACATCACAGTTTATTTCTTTATCATTGACTTTTTTTTTATTATAAGATACTTTGAATAACGGTTTAATTGGGTGTTCGTGCTTTGAATGGTCAATTGGTTATGTTAAGTTTTAAAGAGACAGTTAAAGTGATAGTTTATCCAAATATGAAAATTCTGTCATCACTTACTCACCCTTGACTTGCTCCAAATCAGTTTGAGGTTTTTTTTTCTTTCTGTTGAACACAAAAGAATCTATTCTGAAGAAAGTTGAAAACTGGTAACCATTGACATCCATAGTAAAAAAAAAGTAACATATATATATATATAATGGAAATCAATGGTTACAGGTTTCTAACATTCTTCAATGTATCAATTTTTTTGTTAAACAGAAAAAACAAACCTTTTTTAAACAAGCCAAGGGAGAGTAAACGATGACAGAATTAACATTTTTGGGTGAACTATCTCTTTGATATATTCATCCTCAGGCTCTCCCAGATGTACTGTAAGGGAAAAAAGTAAAAAAACAAAACAATTTTTAGCTAAAACTGGAATGCAAGTTAATAGCCAACAGCATTGTGAGAGGAATTTATTTGTTGCATAAAACTTGATTTTAAAATGCTGTTATCATTAGCTCACTTACTTTAATTAAAAGCTGTATAACAGACTAAGTTTTTATCCACACAATAAAAGCTTTTTGACCCCACTGACTTTCACTGAAAGCACAAAAACCTACTGTACTATGACATTTATCAAAATGACAATCCACGGAAGGCGGTGAGTAAATTGACAAAATCTTCTGTTCTCAGTGAACTATCCCTTAGAAACACTGAATTCGAGCTTTTCGGCGTGGTTTTTTCAGTGATTTAAGATTGTACTTATCCAATGTGACAAGACCAAATCATTGATAAGCTTATCTTCAGCTCGGTCTTTTAAGGCTGACATTCAATAGAAATAATACAATCTAAACTACATGTGCTTTTACAATCTCTGCGTAGTAAAGGACTACAAGGAAAAAGAAGAATAAAAGGACCCATAAAAGTCAATTTAGTCCCCATTCTCCATTCTTCACCTCTATAATGACACTTCTTCTTAGTGAGATATATTTCAGTGCACTTGACAAGAACATTCCAAACTTGTGTACCCCCTTCCCTGGCTGTCTTGTCACTGTCTGGCTGAGATCTGGCGAATGCACATTTAATAGACCTGTTTAAAGTCGGTAGCTAGCTGTGAAACGGCAGGCTCTGCAGAGTTATAAAGTCAACAGCTGCTCTCTTGACCCCATGAAAAGCCGCTGAAGAGGCCCATGTCAGTTCACGGGGCAGTGGGAGAGATAGCAGCCATGGAGGAACGCACCATTTACCGACACATCGCTTCTGGATATTGTTGTTAGGATCATCTATACTGTGTTCTGAAGATGCACTCGCAGGATTTTTTGCTAACAAAAGAGATAGTCCAATACAATCTCACTGCACTCCGTAACTTTTTGCTTAAGTGGTTAATTCATATCAATTTGTACAATCTCATTCATACATTTTAGAATTATTTGGTCATCCCCCTGTGAGGGGAAAGGTTAGGCTACTTTTAAAAATTGTAAAAAAATAAACAAATTAAATAGGGTTGTCACGATACTGGAATTCGGTACCAATTGAGACTGAAATTTAAAAAACTTCTATTTGCCGCTAACATTTGAGCAGTGTTGAGATCGTTCTTAAACACAGCTGATTTGCCATTGTTTTCACATGCTCAACAGAAATGACTGTGATTGGCCGTGAAGGTCATCATTTCACCAAACTCACAGCTATTTACTGATTGTAACCACAGATACAGGGACACTGGAGCATTTAAAAGTCACGTTGATCAGCTGGTTTGTCTATAATCTGACATGCGAGCGATCCACTGATGAATCGCGGCTTTAAAAAGCTCCAGTGTCCCTGTAAATGGAAATGGACGTTTTTAAAACTTCAGTATCGATTGGTACCGAATTCCAGTATCGTGACAACCCTAGAATTAAATCATGTGAATTCTTACAAATTAGACACTTAATACATAAAATAGTTATGTTTCCTTGTGAGATCGGACAGGATTGTCGTAATTGGTTAGCTGGTTTTAAGGAGATTTTGGGAACTTTGTCAAGTTGTCACACTGGGAGACCTTAAAAATCCCAGAAGTGGGTTCGTTGTAATATTTAAATTTGGAGATGGAGAATGAATGTTATACATTTTATTAAATATGACTGAATTTAGTTTTATTAATAAATAAATAAAAATCTTAAAAATTGTATTCAGCAATGTGTTAAAGGGATAGTTCATCCAAAAATGAAAATTCAGTCATCATTTATTCACCCTTCACCTGTTTCAAACCTGTTTGACTTTCTCTCTTTTGTTGAACACAAAGTGAGAAAGCAAGAAACCTGTAAAAACCATTGTCTTCCATAGTATCCTTTTTTCCTACCATGGAAGTCAATGGTTATAGCTTATATTTTCATCTTTCTTCAAAATATCTTCTTTTCTGGGCTTGGAATCACTTGAGGGTAAGTAAATAGTTGGTAAATTGTCATTTTTGGCTGAACTATCCCTTTAAACTGATCAAAATGAAACAAAATGTTTTGCATAATTTAACCGGGAATATATATATATATATATATATATTACATTGAGTAATCCAATATTGCATGCAATAATCTTTAACTAAACCCTAATCCTGTGCCTAACCTTATAGTCAGTACACTTTGTTGATTATTACTCAGTACTTACATGTACAATTACACTGTAACAAGGACAACGTAAAAGGAAGCACAACCATAAATTTTTACATGGCAAAACAGCTAACAACCAAGCTGTTTATTTCAGTGATGTTATATCATGACTATTTAGGTTCAGGGATGGTTAATAGGTCATTACTTTTACTGTAAAAACCTGTTAAATATTCACATTATAGCAATAGATCAGTAGCCAATACAGCAATGTTGTAAACGTTGTGCTGCTTCTACAACTCAAAAGAGCATGCGAAAACACTTGAAGAATTTAACCTGAGTCTAAAACTCTTAAAAGAACCTGCTTAGAGATTGCTTTGTACAGAGCCTTGTTACCATGGCATCACTGGCAGGCCAGCGGGCACTAAAGCCAGCGGTGATGAATGAGGGAAAGAAGCTCGGTTTAAGGAGAGCACACATCCTCCATGATGGATCTGTTATCCGTAGCGGGCACATATTATCCAAGGCGATGTCTGGGGTGCTGATGGCTACAAGTACATGCTAAGACCAGCTGCTACAGAGGGCAAAGTTCATGAAGAGATCCTGGTATTGGTGCATTGCTGGATCGCACTATGGGAACTGATTCAATGTTGGAGGAGAGAAAATAATGGGGTCATTTCAGGAAACCGGTGCCTTTGAAAAATGTTGGAAAATCCTAAATTAAAAATCTTTTAAAGGGAAGACAGTGAGGGTGTATAAGGTTAAAAATCGAATAATTATCAACGATTCATTTTCAGTTGCAATTATATGAATGTGTCAAAAATTGTATTATTGCACAAAATAAATGGATGAATTTAGGTTCTAAAGGGTTTTTTTTTTTTTTTTTTTAATATTAGATTGAAAGGTTTTTACAGAGAGGAATTGATTTTAAGAAAAAAATACAATATGTGTATTGTGATTGAAATCTACAGAAACAAATTGATCAAGTGTGATGTAAGATACACTTAATAGTGTATTTTGGAATTTCTCTGTTTATTAGACTCATTCATACATTTTCCTTCCGCTTTGTCCCTGATTTATCAAGAGTCACCACAGCGGAATGAACCGGCAACTATTCCAGCATATGTTTTATGCAGTGGATTCCCTTCTAGCCGCAACCCAGTACTGGGAAACCTTTTTATTAGACTGAAAAAAAAAAACTATGAAAAGCCAAGAAGCCTAGCGGCCAACAGTTTCAAACATTCTTCAAAATATAAAATAAATAAATACATTTTTGGAGCCACTTGAGAATGACTATACTTAGAAAAAATATGCAAGTGTAATTTTTGCATCCTTTTACTTTAATTTGAAAATTAAAAGTCCTGCCTAATAAAGAAAAAATATATATATAGTGAAGGACAGCTCAAAAAAATAACTTTTTTAGCAAAAATTATTTTAGATAACATTTAAATTGATGTAATATTAGTAAAAGAATTAAAACTATTGCTAAGTTTGGAATCACAAGTGTATTTGTTGTTGTCTGATTATTTCTTAGGGATGCAAATGGCACATATTTCTGAAGTACCCCAAGGCTTGGTAATTTTCCTCGATGCTGGTAAAGAGCGCTACATTTGAGGGGGAAGTGCTGGAGAAAATGAAATACAAATAAGGTTTTTTTTGGTTGTTGTTGACAGGATGTTTCGGGACCCAAAGGCTGGAGGATTACCAGCCAGATTAGCATAGAGAAACTATATTTGAATTTGTGCTCAGCAGGCCCCTTCAGAAAGCTCAGTTCCAGATTAGGAGGTGTTGTGCTGAAAAGCGTCTTTGATTGTGGGGCCGAGTTACACTAGCCAAACAAATATGTCTGCAGTGTGTGGCGCTGGCATGAAATGTGTCCATGTTGCCATGGCAACCACAGGCAAAGCGAGGGAAGAATGATGCTGGAATGCGGGAAGAAGACACACAAACACACTCAAGAGAGCATCCGAGACCACCAATGAACAAAAGATGCTTTCCCTCGGTTGCTTTTGTTGCAGTGTGCTGATTTCTTTGATGATGTTTAGACTTGTGGCATAAACTTACTTGTATATGTTTTATACAAGAGCCTGGGGCTGGTTGTCACATGGAGATGTCACAAGGGCTGTGTTCCAGTAGACATAAGGTTTTTGGACAAAAATCTATGTCAAAAAGGTTAAGAATATTCATTCATTCATTTTCTTTTCGGCTTAGTCCTTTTATTATTCTGGGGTCGCCACAGCGAAATGAACCGCCAACTTATCCAGCATATGTTTTACGCAGCGGATGCCCTTCTAGCTGCAACCCATCACTGGGAAAGGTTAAGAATAAAGGCTACAAAATATATTTTGGTGCTATGCCATAGAGAAACCACTTTTAAACCAAGGTTGAACCTTTTGTCAAATGGAGAGAATATGGAAATACATAAAGGCTCTTCATGGAACCATCAACAACAACAAAGAACCTTTATTTTTAAAAGTGTGTACTGTTAAAAAATGTAATAAAATAAAAATATACGCTAAAACGTATGCTATTAAAAAGGAAAAACAAATGAGAACACTTTAATTTTTTATTTCTAATTCCAACTGGTCAACACAACATTTTTTTTCATTATATATTCTTGCCAGTTAGATCCAATTATTTTATTTTTCATTTATTATACTTCATTTATTATAGCTGTTGGCAACAATAGGCTGGTCTATATATTTTTAAAGCAGCTGCTTACTCTTTGCTACTCTATGGAATATTAGATTTAATCACTGAATTGCATTATTGCAGTCTCTTTTTTGTGCTGATGCCACAATGTGACACACAAAAATAAAACATTTTTATTTTTAGAGTTATTGCAGAGCTGCATTACAGGTTTCCAGAAGTGAGAGAAAAGCTTTGAGGGTCTGGATATTTTAGCGAAGCACTGTTTCTGTAAAACAGCAGGTGTGTGTGATAGAAGGCATCCAACAATTGTTTCGACTGGCCAGAATAATGTCCAGAAAGGAGGAGTCTTTTGCTCTCTTCTCCCTGACTATGGGCCAGTTGGTGAGGCTCCAGGCGTGACGGGGATCTGGACGAGTTTGAAAGTCCATCCTCAAGCAGCAGAGGACAGGGTTAGATGTGGAGATGCCCCTGAGCTCCTCTGGTATGTGAGGGAGAAAGCAGTGGTAAAGGATCCACCGCAGACGCAGACCAGGGCAAGAGGCAGGTCTTTATGCTGAAAGATCAGCCTGGCTGCACTTTCTTTAACATAACTTTTTATGAATCTGTCATTTTTCCCCCAGTCTTTAACATCCAAAATATACACTTTTAACTGCTTCTTTTGTGACACTTTATCAATTTTTGTCTGTAGATTTCAATTGCAAAACATATTTTAAAGGTTGTTTTTCCTTCTTCAGTACTAAATCTCCATTTCAACATTCAACAGCATAGTTTTATTCATCTACAGTCAATTCTGAAGGCTTTTACAGAGAGATGGGTTCATACATTTGCCTGATTATATACAACATTATATTATTATATTAAAATTGTGAATATATATTTCTAGCTGTTGGCAGTATTTTTAAAATTATGGAGTGTTATAAAGAGATTCCCAAAATTCCCTCTTTCAAAAATCCCCAAAATCCTCTCTAATATTCATTCATTCATTCATTCATTCATTCATTCATAAATAAATAAATAAATAAAATAAATATATTTTCATTATTTATTCAATGTTCAGTTTTGTGCTAAAAATTTATGCATGTATGATTGGTAAAAAAAATTACTTTTTTGTATTGCAAGTTTTCTAAAATGTTTAAATATGCAAATGAGGCACAAACATTACATAGATTTTGCAAATATTACTATTTTTTTGCAGAGGGGAATTTGGGAATCTCCATAACTCAGAAAATGTCTTTGTAGAATAAAATGTTGTATATAAGCACGCATATTATGTATATGAACAAATACCTCCATACAAAAACTTCAGCATACATATGTAAATATAAAATGTAATTGTGAATGTAAGATTTCTGGCACAGTGCAAGAGTAAAACACACATATTAAGAAAACAACCTTTAAAAATATGTATAGTAGTTGAAATCTAGCCACAAAACACATTATTAAAAACCAAACAGCCCAAACTCTCAAAATTGACATTTGCATGAAATATCATAGTTTTACCTTTACTGTCTCGCCTTAAAACCATATCATTTTGATGGGCTAGATACCGTAGCACTCACAGTAAAAGCACTGTTCGAGAGGAAAGAGAAATGTCACCATATTCCATTGATCTGAAATGAAGCAGAACAATACTTCTGAAGGCCGTCATGCCACACATGACCTTTTGTTTGGAAGGAGCCAGGCTTTCAGATCTTTGTTAAAGAAATTCCACATGGCTGGCACAGGCAGCATGAAATGAAAGCCCCTGCTGGCACAGACTGGCGCTGGTGCGTGGGCACCGGACTATCACATGTCTCATGGGACAAGGCACGTGCCAAACCGACAGACTTCCCCTCCAATCAGCCACTTACCAAAGGCTCTCCATTTCAGCCCACAAAGCCACACTGAACATACACATGCAGGAGCACAGCTCACTGAATTACAGTTACAAACGCAATCCGAGAGGACTTCCTAGTTTTCAGAGTAAGAAAGAATCTGCATGCTAAACTCACTCCTCATGTCCTGCTATGATCTATACAGTATGCATTCTAATACTATACAGTTCAAAAGTTGTGTAAAGGTATGTATATATAGCATAACTGAAATCTAGTTTTTTTTAATAGATTTGAAACAATAATAACGTTGGGAACTGGCTTGTATTAACATGACAAATTACAAACTTTAGTTTTGGGGGAAAAAGTAACACAAAATGATTTTTGCTTCTTGTTCAAACTACTTATTTAAAATGAGCTGAAACAACACAATTCTTAAGATTTTTGGGGGGTCAACTTAATTGTTTTATGTCCAATCCACTTAAATTTGTTAAGTTAACTTAATTGATTTGTGTTGGGACAACATGAATGAGTTGTGTGGAACCCTGCATTTTTTACAGTGCATGTAAGAATTACATACTTGTGCATAGTTTAGTCTTTTTTATTTAATAGTTTTTCTATAATTTGACAATATTGGTTTCAAATAATATATTTTTTGATTTCTTCAACCTACATTTTTAGAAACTCATAATAAAAAAACATTCTAAAATACTTTAAATGGCAAACACATTTCAGTACATTAAATTGTGTTATGTTGTTTATGTATATACAGTATGTATGCATATATGTATGATAATTAATGCAATTTTTTGTTATGTACTGCATGAAATGGATATTGATGATGTTTTTATTAAGATTATGGTGTTTTTAAGGATTTGCCAAGGTGAACACTGAATGATGCAAAAGAAAACTGAACATAAAAAGAAAGAATATCCATTATAGACCAATACGTCAAAGAAATCTCCAATAATGCACATTACCAATATGGAAGCGACATACTGCACATCTCTAATAACACATAATGATTATAAATTACAACAAAAGAAATATAAATATAACAACATTTACTCTAAATAAACTTCTCTGACTATTATTCCCTCATCTGATCATTACACTTCAACCTCAGTCAAATTCCATAGCACCTCGATGCTGATCATTGCGTCATTGCAGCAACAAAACAATAATATCGGTTAAGATGAGACAATCCAAATATTCCTTTTCATCTCAGAGGTAGAGCCGCGAACCCAACACATAGTAATGTCTAGACATTACACCATAAAAAACGAATGCCGAAAACAGCCCCAAAAGAACAATAAATTAATTGTATAAGATTTTGCTTACATGCCTGCTTAAACACGTCCAGCGTATCTGATCTGGAGGGATGTTTATCTCTATCATCGCGATGGGGATTTTTTTTCTCAGTCGTACCATCTAACGTTACTATGAATCTCTTCTAGCCTTCTCATCCCTGTGTGTTCAGCTATGTATTTTCCCTCAAGTGTTCTGGCAGTGAAAGTGACAGGAAACCCTCCACCTCCAATGAGCGCTGAATGTGGGAATTTCTATTTTAGCATTTATATAACAGTGCTGAGATTATTGGCACACTTGGTAAATAAGAATGATGTTAAAATACATCTTTTATTACAATACTTTTATCTTTCATTCACAAAAATTTACAAAACAATTATCTTTCATTGAAAAACAATATGAAATAAATGCTTTTCTCCAATACATAGTGACTAAAAATACTGGCACCCCTAAAGATTATGTGAGTGAACTATCTTTAAAGTATATTTTAGTACACTAGGCACACGAGTGCAATCATGAAAGTCCAGCCATGACTTTCACATATCTAAGGCCAAATTCTGTTATTCATTAATCACAATAAGTAAAAGCAAGGAGTTTAGTTCTGATTTGCACCAAATAAATTGCTGAGATTGACAAAATAGAGAGTGGCTGAAAGAAAATAGCATTGAAAATACCCATTTCCATAACTATTAGGCCAATAATTAAGAAGTTGGTCAAATGGAGATGTTATGAATCTGCCTAAAAATGGGTGTGTGTCTGTATTGTTTTGATGCACAGTGAGAAAGAGATTTTGAGTGTCAAAACACTCTTCAAGGATTACACTCATTTAAAAACAAACTACAGCATATTCAGTTGTCAGTCACCACCAGACGTTCAAATGGGGAGCTTCTATGGTCAGATGAAACAAACAAAAAAAAAAGAAAAAAGAAAGAAAGAGAGATTTTCGGTAGCAGATACACAAGATGGGTTTATTGCAGACTGGGATAAAAGTGTGTCCACAGTTAAAAATACATCAGGATATTTAATGGTTTGGGCCTATTTTAATGCAAGGTGACCTGAATATATGGCATATGCTGATTTAATCAAATAGCACTATTAAAAAATATTAATAATAAAATAATAATGATAATAATAATGATAATAATAATAATAATAAATAAAAAATAAACACATCACTGCCTATGCTTGAAGTCTTATAATGGACCATGACTGGAACTTCCATAATGACAATGTAGAGACAAAAAATAGGTCACTGAGCACAAAAGTAAAGTTCTGTCATGGCCATCACTGTTCCCTGACTTAAACCTTTTAAAAATTAACTGAGGACCTATATTATTCATTCATTCATTTTCTTTTCGGCTTAGTCGCTTTAATAATCTGGGGTCACCACAGAGGAATGAACCGCCAACTTGTCCAGCATATGTTTTACGCAGCGGATGCCCTTCCAGCTGCAACCTATCACTGGGAAACATCCGATTCACACTCATACACTAATAATCACACTCAACACACCCATTCACACTCATACACTACGGACAATTTAGCTTACCCATTACACCTATACTGCATGTCTTTGGACTTGTGGGGGAAACCAGAGCACCCGGAGAAACCCACACGAACACGGGGAGAACATGCAAACTCCACACAGAAACGCCAACTGACCCAGCCGGGGCTCGAACCAGCGACATTCTTGCTGTGAGGCGGTTGTGCTACCCACTGCGCCACCGTGCTGCCCCAGACCTATATTAATATATTGTAAATACTAAAGTGTTTTTGAACCACACTGTAGCAAAATACTTGAATTAATCTGTTCTGGTAATTCTATAGTTGCTATAGTAACACAACAATTATTGTAATATGAACAAATTACCCAAATATTGTATTTTTCTATAAATATAGGGTATACTGTACTACAATAAAAAATATATATACCACAGTTTATTTTAGTATGCTGGAGCATTCGTTAACAATGAGTTGTAAATACTATAATATATACAGTATAATGCACTTCATTGTAGTATGGTTCAAAATAATAGTTTCATACTATTTTGTACTACTCGAAGGATCTGGAGAGATTTTATGCTCTCAAATCTTTTTCCAGGTTTCCTTTATTATAGTTGTTTTCAGGGCAAATGGAATAGGAAAAATGTCCCGAACAAAAGGGTGCCAATACTTTTGACCAACAATGCATTAGAAAACAAAAACAAAAACATTTCATTCATAATGAAATTTCTCCCCAATTTCAATTCTCAATCTTCAATTCTCCACAATTATTTGAAGGAAAGTGTTTATTTTTTTAGTATTTTATTTATAATGAATTAATTGTATGAAAGGGGAAGCAATACTAATGTATTTTCAAAGGGGTGCTAATAATTATTATTTTTTTCCTATATGTATGACAGACACATGTTGATCTGTGCACAGCTGAGTTTTGTTCCAACAGCTGTCTGAAACACGGCCCATATAAACCCACAGGAGGGGCGTCTCCGTACCCTCCCTACACGGTGCAAATCCTCATGTTGATCAGATATGCTGTCTCTTTATATTGTTGTGCGCAGACAATGCACTCCCTTTAACAAACGCCTGAGAGTGTGTGCGCATTCATGAGCCAATTGGACACCCTTTGACTTTGGGAGTGTGCGTGGTGTATTCATGGGGTGATTTTACACAGCCGTGGCCTGTTTTGTCCATATATCCGAGTGGACTATTGTTTATTTGCGCAGTCTGTCGAAAAGCAGCTGCTTCTATAATGCAAAGGCAGCACTTTATGCCACATAGTGACTAATGGCTGGCAATGAAAATGACTGGCACACACAAACACAGAGCCATGAAAGCGGGATATAAGGGACAATGAGTGTAAGAGTGCACATGATGAATAAAAGGAAAATATATATATGAAGAGTTTAGATGAAAAACCTCTGAGTGCCATCTGAAATGTTCATCTAAGATTTGCATTTTTCGGAGGCTGTTGTGTGTAGTTTCAGTAATTTTACTCTTAGTGCAAAGAATAGGTTATTTTCATTACCTTTAAAGTGAAATAATTGAACATAAACATACGAGGTTAAGAAGAATGCAAACTTTAGAGGAAATTTTCAGACGGCACTTAGTTTTTCAGTTTTTTTTTCATATATATTTTCTAAAGTCTTTTTTGCGACTGTACTGTAATAGTTTTATTTAGTTAATTGTTTAATTTAAAGAAAAAAGAATGGAATGTCAATTGAGGTTTTTTATACACCTGTTTTTGTACAACATTTTTTAAAATAAAATGTAAGTAAATCTAAAGTTATATTTGCTGTGTAAATTAGCACAATAGAAACATTAGAAATGTGTCGACACATTGTCTGAAGAATCAGAAGGGATTTTCTCTACATATTTTTGTCAATGTTATCTATATATATATATTACAAAACAATTATGTATAATATATTATTAATTATTTTTGTCATCTCATTGGATATATACCACATTTATCTTTCTTTTCTTTCTTGGCCAACTGATCTTTTTGAAGTCATTTTGTTTTACATACAACTAAACATGATAAACATTTGGTAACTATACAAACATATAAATTGACCAAATTACATTAATTTACCTATAATAACCCTCAAAAAAAAAAAAAAAAACCCTGACAAATCAAACAAAGCAATCCACCAGCCCTCATATTATTTCCCTGAACCCTCAACGCACCATCAAGTCAGGCCACCCGTCAGTCAGCCATGTGATTGATATCACTAACATGTCCCACCAGCCCCAGTCTGGTCTCTTGGTGTTCCTCGACCCCGCTGTGGCTCTCCAGTACCCAATGACCCGAGGGCTGTCATCAACCTCCATTCCCTGCGCACTGACAGCGCCTCCAGGCCCCATCCAAACCCCCATGCCCCTCGCCCCTTGCTCCAGGTGTCTGTCAGTGGGGTCCCGTGCTGTCACCCGTCCCGTGAAAGGCCTCCCCCTGTGCGGTGTCTCCCCGGCCCTCAGGCCAGCCTTTGATATGACCTGCCTCAGTGTCATTGTGTGAGGGCCGCTTGAATAAGCCTATTATTTCAACTCAATTTAGTGTGAGTAAACTCTGAATGATGAGGCTCTCCCTCTCTCTCTCTCTCTCTCTCAGGCTGACCAGAGTGTTATAATACACACACACACACACACGCGCAGACGACAAATCGCTTCTCTTATTCTGCTCTCTATCATTCTCTCAGTGCTGGAGTCAAGCCCACAGGGGAGATGAGAGACATTTGTGGACACTTAAGTCACAAGTGGAGAAGCAAATGCTTGTTTTTCAAGTGGGGAATGTATAATTACCTGTGAACAATTACAAATTTGATACACTGAAAAATATAGCAGAAACGGTTCTGTCGAAACTCCCTGATAAACTTTCAAATAAATTGCAGAGAAATGGCAAGTAACACATTGAGCTAAACATGATATTTCGACAGAAAAAAATATATTTAGTTGCAGTTCTAATATTTATTTTACTCGATTGGTAACACTAGAGTAAGGTTACATTAGTTAATGTATTTAGTAACATGACCAAACAACAGAAAATATATTTATAACAGTATTTATGCAGTATTTTTTAAACGATAGTTAATGAATAAAATTAACGCACTAATTAATGTTAACAAGCACAACTGGATTTTAATAATGCATTAGTAAATGCTTAATTAGGATTAATAAATGCAGTATTGCTCATTCTTAGCTTACAATGTAGTATACATTAGTATATACATAGTTAACATTATTGTAAAGGGTGACCAGTTTATTTTATTTTATTTATTTATTTTTTGTACAGAAGGTAAAACAAAGTGAATTTTGTGTAATATGTACATTCAGGCAACTCCAACTATCCCTATTTCCCCCAAATAAATAAAGAACGAAAACGTCTGTCAATATTAAAAATTCTAGTATTGTTTCAAAATGTATTATGTAAAAATGTATGTGTGTAAAATGTTTGAGTTTTTCTTTTTTCACACTATAAATATCAGTGGAGCCAGAAAAGAAAGAAAGAAAGAGAGAAAGAAAAAAAAGAAAGAAAGAAGGAATCAAGTTACTTTTTAAATATCTCCTTTTTATGTTTAATTTTGAATCGACATAAAGGAAAATAAAAGAATTAAACATTTTTGTTTATATATTGCAAATTAAATACAATGAGTCAAAGTTTATTGAAAGTATGTTTATTTCAGAATCGAAAAAGACAATCAGATTTTACCAATGACAGTTTTGTAGATGGTATGAGATGGGATGGGAAAGATGGCTTAGGGATGGGAAAGTTAGTAAAAAAAAAATTCCTTTTAGCTCTGCTTTGTTTTTGTCTATAATCCTGCATTCAACCTGTATACTTAACCTGCCATGTTTCCCTAAGCAACTGAACCGTGATAAACATGAGCCTCAAATCCTACAAACTTAAACATGTTGTCTACCTAATTTTCTATAGAAAAAGTTTCCATTTTAAGACTTTTATAAAGCCTTTATCTGCAAAAGGCTCTAGTACTATATCTTAATTACAGTGAATTAGAGGCTCGCTTTAAGTGGCGGCCTTCTCTACTGTAAGTCTACGGAGCATATGTGTGTGTGTTTGTGTGTGTGTGTGTGTGTGTGTGTGTGTGTGTAGTAACATGATTATGGGCTATGTGCTTTATCTTAGGCCGAAAGAGGCTGACACAGTGCTAGAAACTAATGTGATAAACGCCAACGCTATCAGGGCTCCACTCACGGATCTTAAAGCTAACTGTTTATGACAAGCTAATAACGTGGCATGCAAAAGTCAGGCCTGTAAATTGGTTAGTTAGGAGCATGATGGATGAGGGCTAGCCTAACCTTATTTCCAATAGTGCCGCTTGATTTTCAGACCTGCGGATAATGAATTTGATTTAATTAGCCTGTCCCTCATCTAATTAAGAAGGTAAAAAATCTGACCCCGATTGTAGCCACAGCACACTCTGCAAAAAGCAAACACAACACGCACGCGTTTTCACTCTGCCATGACAAAAGTTTTTGAATGACTGAACTGGCCAGACATATTTCCTTCTGATGATTGGCAGTATCTGAACCCGTGGGCACGAATTCTGTCTTTTGCTTGACTGCACTGTTTATTTCATTAGGCACACATAATGGGCAGGGACTTTTCTTTTGGTGGTTCTCATGCTATGTGGTTAAAGTGAGCTCTTTTTTAGGGCATTTCTTGAGAGGATCCGACACAATATCTAGTATTGGCTTTCCTTTCTTTCCAGCATCTTCCAAGCTAATTTTTGTGCAGATGTTTGTGGTTAGGATACAACACAAATGATCAAAACTAGCATTAAATCAGGGTTAAGCCCTTTTAGTATAATAGTAGCCTGCGCAAAAAAAGTATCAATATAGTAGAGCCAAAAACAAACTTGGCCACATCAGCAATTTAGCTTAGTTCATAGCAAAGTAATTTTTTTCTGCAAATGTAAACAAAAATGCTAGAGACACTAGTGTTCAATGTCATATTTTTTTTCTGCCAAAAACAACCTTCATATTCAGTCCAGGGGGCTACAACCTTTAACCTAGGAAGTCAGGGAAAGTTTATTTATTTATTTATTGCATTATTATTTTTTGTTTTGTTTTACAAGCTGTTCCCATATTGGGAATAAAATAATTATTAATATATAAAAATATTACATATATCCCTTTAAGTCATACAAAAGCTAAGATTCTTAGCAAGATGCGAAAATGACTTACTCCCAGGGCCATTTTTTATCGAAGTTGATATTTAGCTGCACCATATTGGTGTTTTGTAACATCTAGTTTTATGAGGTGGGTTGTTAGCCCAACGCTCAACCCCCAACCTGGAGGACGAGGACATACACATATACACTACGGACAATTTAGCTTACCCAATTCACCAACAGCACATGTCTTTGGACTGTGGGGGAAACTTGAACACCCGGAGGAAACCCACACAAACACAGGGAGAACATGCAGAAATGCCTCCACACAGAAATGCCAACTGACCCAGCTAGGGCCCGAACCAGCAACCTTCTTGCTGTGAGTTGCTACTCACTGCGCCACCATGTCGCCCGATTTATTTATTTATTTATTTAATTTTAATTACTAACCAGATATTTTTATAGGTTATAATAAAAAATAATTATTTTATCTTATTTAAATGTTGTTTACAGAGAGCAAAACAAAGTGAAGTTTGTGTAATAGGTAAATTCTGCCTTTTTATCTTTTTTCTTTGATTTCAATTTTGAATCCACACAAGGGAAAGTGGAGGAGTTAAAAATCCTATGAAACTAAATGAAATAAAATACATTAGAAGTGTACTGTGTGATATGTTCTATTATCTATAATTATCTATATTATTCTATTATCTTTTTTACAGATGGCAATAGATGGGAAAGTTTGAAAAAATCTAAAATATTTTCCAAAACCTCTTTCTTTTTCTTTTTACATTTTTAAATCTTTTGTACTTCATTTCAGTTGTCTTTTAATATATTTATTAGATATTAGATAAAACAAAAATCATGGTTCTTACATGGAGAAAGATCTCACGTCATTATTCCAGTCTGAAGCTCTGAAATAAGTGCACGAGTTCCTTATATTCTACAAGTAGTCACTAGATCAACCTATCAATCAATCAATCAATCTCTAATTCGTTGTCAAACACCTAATTGATGATCACTGATGGGATCCAAGACTATAGGAATCATACAGACCTACCATTTCACCTGTATTGTTTTCTTTTCCCATGCACAATGATTTATGCACTTGGAATTCCACTGAATCCTTTAAATTCCCAACCAATTACTAAAAATATACACAGCTACTTCACAAAAAGAAACCTAGTGAAAGTCCAACTAACCCTCATCTATGACATCCTGGTGGTCCACAGCAAGAAAAAAACAAAAATAACACCCACAGTCCATTGGTCTTCACCTGAAGTTACAGTAGCTCTGCAGCTTTGAAAATCTAATTACCTCCAATGCACACTTCAGTTTATCTCTTTGCAGGTCATTATCTAAATTGACGACATATCATTAGAGCACTTGGTGGTGAAGTGGTCCTTTGTGTCATCAGACGTGCGAATGTTGCATGCGTGTCGATGTGTACGTGCGAGTGTGTTTACGTTCGCTCTATCTCCTAATAGGGCCCAAAGGGAGGGTGTAGTTTGGTAATTAATCCTCTGTAGGCCGTATAGGAATGGCTTCGTAACTGTTTTAAAGAGGGCGAGCGTAGAGCTCAACACGGCCTTTATGCAGTGAACGCAAACGCGGCTATCAGGAGACACAGAACAGCCTCTTGTTGCCTGGATTGTGAGGAGCATTCATTAAGCGGCATTCTGAGGGAAAGCAGCTCAGAGTTTAGTTTGCTACATTCATTACATTAGAGAACGATCAAGAGAAAGACAAAAGCCATGCCAAACATTCATGCTCAGGGGTTTTCGGTGAGTAATAGAAGATAAAGCTGCAGAATGACTGAGAAATTGTGCGTTTCAGGTGTTTCCATCAGATTAGCATGAAATATGTAAATCTCAGCTAATAAAACATTTTACATATGTAAAGAGAAAAAAGAGGAAATTTCATGAAAATTAGATTAAAAAAATGTGATGAGGTATGAATGCAGATGACAAATGAGGTTTATTTCTTTTTGCTTCTTAAACTTGCTGAAACGTCTTCTTAATTTTGCACTGTCACAGTGCACAAGTAAAGAGATAGTTCACCCCAAAAATCTAATCTCTGTCATCAATTACTTACCTTGTTTACACCTCTTTACTTCACATCATTTACTTCACTTGTTCAAAACCTATTTCTTTCTTCTGTTTTATACAAAAAGTTTATTAAAAAAGAAAAAACTGGCTGATGGTAGCAATTGTCTTGGAAAAATTCTACTATTTAAGTAAATGTCTACAAATGGCTATTTTGTGTTCAAAAGAAGAAGGTAGAGTAAATAGTGAAGTAATTTAAATTTTTGGGTGAACTATCCCCCTAAAATTGAAAGAAGACAGTAAACTTCATACATCCAGACCAGTAGGTGTCAGTACACTGTTAAAAAAAGTTATATGATCAATTAGTCAAGGCATTTTTGTTACTCCAACTTAAGTTAATCAGGTATCAACTTCAGTTTAAGTTATACAAGATATACCTTTATGATTATTTAAGCAATTTTAATGTAATGTAATGTGAAATGACTTGAATGATGAAGTTAATTTGATTCAGCTTTAAAAAAAATTAAGGCTGTTTTTTGTAAAGAACTAGTTCTTTACAGTATATGAAGTATAAAACCATGAAACATAAGCATAAAAAAACTTAGAGTGCATACTATTTTATGTGCATACTAGCACAAAAACTGCAAACATAGTCACAGAAGTGACAAAAACACACAATTAAAAATAAAAAAACAAAAAAATAAAATGAAATTACTAAATTCAAAACATTACAAATAAAACTATAATAGAGTCTCTATGATACTAATACAAAAACACATTGATTATTCAAAAATAGTGAGATCAAATATACAACTATTGATAAAGGACTATATTTAAATGATTATTTGAAATGCTCAGAAGACCTAGATTTACCCAGAAACCAAACACAGTCCAGTCAAATAATGATACATGGGAAGACCTAGATTTACCCAGAAACCAAACACAGTTCAGACAAATAACAATACATGGGAATGAACAATATTCACAACAATGAAACTATTACAGATCAAATCTGAACTGAACAAAATACCAGAAAACCATACATAATATATATAAAAAAAAACATAATAAATAAATCACTGATCACAACCAAGCCTCACTTTTTTTATTTAACAAACCCTGAAAATGGGAGTAAAATGATTGCTGTCCTTCGAGCCAACTGGCCCAAATGACTCAGTATATCATGTAGAGAGATAAAGGCTTCGTGTCAGTCCCACTCTTCAAAAAACAAAACCACTATGGTGTTGGCTCTGAGCAGCATTCCCACTTTGAGGTTGTTTTTCGCTCTCTGCCTTATGTAACCCCATGCCAAGCAACCCTACGGGACCTACGGCATGAACTACAACTACTGCTGTTACAATCCCATCAGGCTTGGCTGGGATTTGCACACCGTCATTCAGGAATTTCAAAGCATCCCGAGCCAT
The DNA here is from genome assembly GCA_903798125.1 of Danio choprae. Taxonomy (NCBI): domain Eukaryota; kingdom Metazoa; phylum Chordata; class Actinopteri; order Cypriniformes; family Danionidae; genus Danio; species Danio choprae. The sequence goes on from CAIGQW010054459.1 coordinate 5,918,361, forward strand.
TAGATTAAATTTCACCTCGTGTAGAATTATTTTGTGAGGGACAAGCACGGACGCCTGTCGCCACCGGTGTGTTTATTGGTAATCACAAGGACGAAACGCAGTCCTCGTGTCCACAGAGAGGTCCACGGGCAATAACACTCTCGTCTGACAGAAAGACAGCTAGATTAGAGCGAGTGACAGGCAAACAGACAGAGATCAAGCCTCCGTCATCTGGCTATGCTTTTCTCAGGTCAGTAAAGCTAATTTAATTCCCTCGGTCCTCCACCAAAAGGCAAGTGCCACTCAGGAGAAGTGGGAAAGATGGAGAAGAGAGAGAGAGGGCACTGAATAATTATGAATCAAGGGAGCTTAACCTTCTGGGGAGTTAATTTGAAGAGTGGCAGTGATGGGTAGTTTGAGTGTGTGTGTGAAAGAGAGACAGCTTATTTCCCTGGGGTGTCCCTATAGCCTTTTGTGTGCGCGAGTATGAAGAGATCAGAGCGCACAGCAATATTATGTCTGTTAGCAACCATATGACGAACTGACCCCGGCAACCTGCCCTGGCGACCGCACCTGCCATCATCATGGCTAATTTGTTAAACAAATCAATAGTGCTCTATTGGCCCATTCGCGCCCGCCTGCTTTCTTTTTTTCTTTTCCCTGTTCTGGCCAACACAGTATTGAGTGCCAGTCAGTCTGCCGAGAGCAATCCACAGGTTCGGTTTCAAGCAAATGCAAAAACCACATTCGGCTGGCTGTAACTTATTTCAAGCAAATCGTTGCAGCTTTTTCTGATATCATATTTGCAGACAATACAGGTTTGAGAGCAGAGAACGTGCCTTCAGTAAGTTGTTTTATGAACAGGATGAAGTAAATGAGATTAAAAACTATGTTATGATTACAGATGGGTGAACTATAGTGTCGATCAGAGTCACAAATGCATTTCTTGGAGTGCTTTCAATGACATTTGCATCTGCATTTTTTTCCACAGTTAAATGGCAGCTGTAAAAGGAAATGACTAATCATGAGCTAGTCATAAACCTACTAATTACCATAATTATCATATCCTTTTGCCATGATTTACAGAAGACACCCACTAAAATGTCATTCAACGTAATAAGTTTAAATAAATAAATAAATAATAACAAGAATAGATTTCTGAATTAAATGACTCATTTTAAAATTCACTGCAGCCCCAAAGTAATAAAACAATAGTTGTTTTAGCTTATTTTTATTTTTTTAAATGTTTGACAAACTTATTTTTTCAGCATTTTTAGTATGCTGTTTTGTTTTTAGATTTTTCAGAACTAAATGAAAATTCAGCATTATTTCACCCTTATTATGACATTTGATCATTGGATTTAACATGCTATTTATGTATATTTATGCATTTTTATGTCAATTTTACTGTTTTTGTAAAAACAATGTATTGTTTTAACATTAGCTTTTAAAGCTGAAATCAAAACAACATTTTATTGATTTTTTAACAATGGCTATTAAAGCTGCAAACATTGTTTTCAAGCACCCTTTTTCAATTACGCATACATGAACGAACACTTTTATTTTTATTTCGTAAACCCATGTCTGCTTGAAAATATCTTCTAAAATATCGCCAATTCAATTTGTGAGATTTTTGTAAGAAATATTAAGAATGACAATCGCAGGCTTTCTTTTCATAACCTAATAATAATAGAGTCCAAATGTATTTACTTTTATCATCCCTTTGCCCCTAAAACATTTGCTGCTACTCGGAAAAAGAAAAGAAAAGAAAAAAAAATCAAGCCCCTTCGATCCAGGTCTAGTCTGGTGACACATCTGGTGCTACACCTCAGTCAGAGCGGATAAATCAGAATGTATTTCTCCTCTCTTTTTTTCCACCACACTCTCTCCCGCAAATTCAATCACATTCCTCTGATCTGCCACAAAGATCAAATTAGGGCAGAAAGTCGCTTTGGGGAGAGAAGGAGGGATGGAGCTGAACAGAAAGGCAGAGATGAGAAGAAAAGAAGGGGGGAGAAGGATGAGACGAGACAGATGGGAACGCCGAAAGAGAGAAAGAAAGTACTAGAACCGAAAGCAAGGAAAGACACACATATAGAAAAAACAAAGTGATAAAACTAGTGCACCTTATGGTTGGACCACAGCTCTGGGCTTGGTCATTACTGAAGCAACTCAGGGAGTTTTTCTCATTTATTGTGGCGCTGGGCTCCAGCACGTCTCATGGCGTTGTGTGGTGCTGTGCGGGCTGGGAAAGGGAGACGTGTGCATGGCAGGAGGGAGCGGAGGCCCTGCTGGGACACTCTAGCAGTCTGGTCAGGGCCCTGTGGCAGCCCACATCTGCTTCCAGTTTGGCACAAACCCGGCTTAAAGGAGAGCCAGCTCTGCCAAGGGGAATCATAGGCCTTTGATTGTGCAGCTCTTTTTGACTCTCTAATTGTCATCTCTCATTATACAGTCAAAAGGTGCAAAGATGGAGCAGAATGATGCGAGGCAGCAATGTTTTAGAAATCCAGGAAAAGGGAGGGCACTGGGCTGAAAAAAAAGGATAGCTTGAAGATAGAATGATTGAATAGATAGACGAATAGAAAGATAGATAGATAGATGGATGGATGGAATACGAACGAACAGATAGATGGATGGATGGATGGATGGATGGACTGACTGTTTAGGAATGAATGATTAAATAGATAGATAGATCAACAGAAGCAAAATATTGAGAACTAGTGAATGAGAGCCTGAGAATTAGTGGAAGAGCCTCGTAAATTGTGGAAAACATCATCGGGATGAATTATACTGGGAGTGGTGAAGTTTCTACCAGTAGCGATTGCCGGAATGACTGAGAATCAAAACAATATGTTTACAGCACTTGAAGGACAAACTGGTCTGTCATAAAGTCTTCTTTTGACAGCATGTATATTCTCATGACGCACTATGTGGATTACATTGGCTTTTAACACCCAAGTATGCAAGAATCATTTCCCAACAACCAAGAAAATGAAATAAACCCATGAAGCCACTTAACATCAGAACAGACGATGTCTATTAGCCCATCTTTTTTTTTGCAGCTCCTCCAAAGCATTCTCACTCTATTCCTTCACAGTCAATTTTAACCATATTCCCAACAGCATACCACCACAATAAATCACTGTCACCTACATCTGATATCCGTTTTGAATTATTTTCCATTGGAACAGACGGTACGAAGATATAAGAACCTAAATTGGATAAGAAAAGGAAGAATCTCTGGCTCCATATGAGACCTCCTTTGTTTTGGCCCCCATGGCTCTGCGGTTTCTCCTTACTCTTCTTAAACTCTTAATTTATTATGCTGTAATCGCAATACAAAGGAGCCACATTTAGTCGAGTGCTTCTGAAAAGCCTCCTCAGGTGTTTGTGAAAGTCTACGTGCTCAGAGCTTAATGAGCCCAAAGGTTGGCTCTCACCTCAAGGTGTTAAAATAACCATCAACACAGAAGCCTTCAATTACAGCCGGGTAATCCCTCCAGCGATGGCAGGTATGTATCAGGTGAGAACAGGTTAAGTCACACACACATGCACCGCTGACAGGCAAGGGTGTTGCCCTTCTTTGATGTGTAGCCAGTTTGTTTGAGAAACACACTTGAGCTGCTGTGACGTGCCCGAAAGATCACCCCACACATGATACGGCCCTTGTCTGCTATACCTTGACATCCTGGGAATCTTGAACACACGCACGCACGCACGCACGCACGCACACACGCACACACGCACACACGCACACACACACACACACACACACACACAGCTGTTCATTTGCCAGCTTTGACCAGTACTACCAATATTTTTGACTGTTTACAAAAACAATACGTGCATACTCTTTCTGTGCAATGACGTATGATGATACCACAACAAAGGCAGATATTATTTCTTCAAGCATGGGATTTGTGCATTTCATAAAAATAAACAGTAAAGGTTTATTCTCTATCCCTTGCAACTAACGGATAATTTTGAACTGTATGTTAACTAGCAGCATTCGATTTACTCTGGTACTAATAATTTACTATTTATATAAGAATATTGAATAGCAAAATATATAATAGGTATGCATGTAAAAAATTATATTAATATACAGTAAATTCAGACACAATATTATTATTATTATTATTATTATTATTATTATTAATAATAATAATAATAATAATAATAATAATAATAATAATAATAATAATAATAATGATAATAGTATAATTAAAAGCAACAACAACAACAACAAAAAAAATAAATAAATAAATAAAATAATAATAATAATAATAATAATAATTTAGTCTGGCTCTGCAACAAGACTAAATCAAAATCCACTTTAAAAGAAGGTATAAATATTAATTAATGCCAAAAGCTCAAAGTAAAAGCACAGTAGAAAGTTAGAAAACTTCAAAAAATTGAAGTATTTCACATTTTGAAATAACAAAAATGAAAAAAAAAAATAAAATTAAAATAAATAGATTTAAAGAAAAAAAAAAAAATCAACCACAGTAGTTAAAACAACACCCAGTTATGCTTATCCATCCCTGCCGTTCTCAGTCATAGCAGACAGGAGCCATCGCTCTAATCTCTTTTCAGGTTGGTTGCAAAGAGCACATTTCGTTTTTTCCCCTCCTCTCTCTGCCTCTCTGTTTGTCAAGCGTGCCATCAGATTAGCCTGCACTCTCGTTTCACTGCTAATTGTGCTCGTCCACTTAAAAAGCTGACAGACTCTCGAGTGTGGAAAATCGCAGGCCTTTGGTGGCTTACGCTCATCCATCATCAGCAAATAGATCCCTCACAAGAGCTGCACACCATCACCATTAGCACGCGGCACACCATCACTATTAACCTGCCGTGTGCTCCCCATCAGCTAGCGCTCAAACACGACTAGCGGTGCCTGTGTAGGAGACCCAGACATGAACACTCTTAAAAATAGGTTCTTCAATGGTATCCATGGTTCCATGAAGAACCTTTAACAGCCATGAAACATTGTTATTCCACAAACAGTTATTTACAGTAGAAGAATATTTTTTTAGATTATTAAAATGTTCCTAAAGGGATAGTTCACATAAAAATGAAAATTCTGTTATTGTTTACTTATCCTTCACTTGTTAAAAAACAATTTGAGTTTAAGTAACAAGTCATACCATTTACTACTGGTTTATTACCTGCCTAGTATTAAGATATTACTGTTTATTAGCTGTAATAAAGTATGATCTTATTGTACATCCCTAATCTAACCAATCTACTACCTTACTAACTATAAATACGCAGATAATTAGGAGTGTATTGAGCTAAAAGTAATGGTTTGTTAATAGCGTGAATTGTACATTAAAATAAAGTATGACAATTTTTTTTGTCTTCTGTTGAACACAAAAGAAGATATTTTGAAAAATTCTGGAACATATTGAGTATTTTGTCCTACTATAAGTCAATGGGTCCCAGCAACCAGCATTGTTCATAATATCTTCTTTTGTGTTAAACAGGCGTAAGAAACTTTAAAATCACATGAGGGAGAGTAAGTGATGAGATCATTTTCATTTTTTCATGAACTATTCCTTTAACACTATGAAAAACATGGTTCTTTGAAGTTTTTCGAATAGGCTTTTCACTAAATGGTTCTTTTAGGAACCCAAAAAATGTTCTTCTATGTAAAAAACCCTTTCCTGGCACCTTCATTTTTATTGACTTAATTTTAGGTGGAGATGTATGTGTAAGAATGAAAAATCTCCAATGTTTGTCATGTAGATGTTTCATGGCCTGCACGATTGGTTGCTTAGACAAGAAAAAGAGAACGGAAAAATAAAGCATTTCTTCAAGATGCCATGTTTTTTGTCTCTCTGTGAGACGTGTTGCTGTACATCCTAGCGGAGGCTCAGCTTCCCGCTTCCGCATCTGAAATACAATACAACTATAATTTCATATTTCACAATGACAGAAAACCACGGCAAGGATTTTTAATTAAAAACCGAATGAGTGAAATGAAAGTAGGAGGAGAGACAATAAAAGCAGGAATGTGCGCATCCGCCGACAGATTCTCAGCATTTTTTTTTTTATTTAAGACCTGCGCCTGTGCGCTAACAGCATTAATGACATTATAAAGAATTATGAGCAGAAATCGAATTTGCTTCGCCACTTGAGCGCCACTAAAATGCCAAACAATAAACTACCAGATTGCAAATTAGATCAGTAAAAATATCAAACACATTGCAGTGGTGGGGGAGAGAGAGAAAAGTGAGAGGGAGGGGAGAAGAAAAAAAATCCATAATTGTGTTTAGCGTCTGGACCCCAGGGAGCGCAGACACTAAAGATCATCAGGGCCCGGCGTGCGAGCCTGCTATTGACAGTGTGCTAAAAATCGACAGGCTAACTAAATAAACACTGCAGGCTCCATTAAATATTCAACAGCTGAGATTTGACTAAATCGCCTGTGTTTCGCTTCTGCGCGTCCCCCCTTGGAATCGCTACTCTCTCCTGTTTTGCCTCTCCTTCTCTCTCTCTCTCTCTCTCTCTCTCTCTCTCCCTCCATCTCCTACGCTCTCTACTCATCACCCCATCTTTTTTCCTTTCCTGACTCTTGACAGCAATAAATGATGTGGAGCCTGAGGGCCTGACTCCGAGGGGAGAGAGCCGAGGCCTCAGCCTGCTCAGAAAAAGCAATAGAGGAGAAACAGCCAATGACCAATGCTCATCACGCCAGCGCTGAGGCGAAGATCAGTGACATTAAATAAAGGCTCCGAACACCTCCCGCTACCAAGATGGAGGACCTGTCATGGGCGCACACATCCACAAAATCTACCCAGCATGCAACTCAGTGCAGGCAAGACTGGATGGATGCACGGCGTCAAAGAAACCGGGAACCATTTTGGCAAAGCTGATGTTTATGATGGCTGCCATACAAGGTCTTATATTCGGGGTTAAACAAACAGATTAGTTAACCATATGAGAAAATGTATTTGGTCATTCCAGCTGTGGTTTGTTGAGTTCAGAGATTGAAAGCGAAACAGAGTGATGACAAATTTACTCCCCACTCAAAAGCTGTGGCCCAATAGAGAGGCTGCATCCTTTAAAGGCTGATCATGTCACTGTAGCGATTCGAAGGCTGACTCTATTCGATGTCGCCAGATTGGGCAAATTTTATTATTTTATTTATTTATTGTTTTGAAAGTAAAAAAAAAAAGAAAAGCCAAATGACTTGGGTGGGTTTAGGATCAGTTTGTCGGTTTTATAGATTTGTTAGCTCTTTGACTCTATTTGGCAACACTGGACTGAATTCGAATTTATTTTGCCTTCTTTTCTAGGGCAATGAAGGCAACCAATGAATCCTTGGCACTCCAGACTATCCAGACAGTTTTTTTTTTGTTTTTTTTTTAAGCATTTTGCATGTACATATTGTAATGTTCAATCATCGTGCATTATTTCATATGATGCAGATTCTGAATTAAGATGAAACGAATGTAGTCAACGGTTATCCAGCTTTATGTTTTATTGCTCACTAAACACATGAACATCATTTTGAGTTTAATTAATATAACAATTTTGACAGGTTATGGACAAGAAATGTCAGACTACATGTTGCTTCCTGACAACCATTGCATGGTGTTTTTAACAATATTTGTAATATCACTGAAAATTAGGAATTGATGACTGACAATGGCTCTTAAAGTGGCTTGTTTATAGTGTCTGTCTTATCATCAGAAAAGCTCCCAAAAAGAATGGTCTCCCCATTGTTTGGCTTTTAAACCCACCAATCATTCATTATGGTTAAAAGATAGAATTGCTGGAAAAGCTTATTGGTCACTGTCCCAGATGTAGAAGAGCCTGTCATGGAGGAATTAATAAAATTAAAAATTAAAAATTAAAAAATTTAATAAAAATTTAATTAAATTACATGTCACATTTTATTTTAAAGTCAAATCCTCACTATAAAAAACAGCTCAATATAAACTAGACAAACTAGCTCAATATACTCTTAAAAGTCACTAAAATAGTTTTATGTTTTATTATTATTTTTTTTTATTTAAATTATCTAACAAATTATTAAGGCATTGAATGGAAGTAGGACAGGGCCAGATTGAATTTGTAGACATTTCTTCTCTATTTATGTGCAGAATTAAAAAACAAATGAAAATATACACACATATATACACACATATACACACACATATATACACACACATATATATATATATATATATATATATATATATATATATATAAGTAAATAAAAGTCTTGTGTGCTCAGTGTGGTCCTATAGTCTATTACCTTTACGATTTGGTGGAGAATGCTATTGCATAATGGGATGCTAACCTGCCCATGATAGAGTGTTATTAAAGCAAGAACGTACGCAGACAGTCCAACTCTCTCAAAAAGTAAAAATTAACATACTATAAGGTTTCCTCTAATACATCAGAATTTCATCAGCTACTACATCAGAATTTTAATGGCACCATATGAACTCCATGGACATTGAAGGTCATTGTGACCATTTGAAGCCCATCACTTCGCATGCATTATAATAACATCAGCATCCAGACACCGAGGGTCCAGCTCGAGGGACAATCTCCTGCTATGCCAGCACTCACCTGCCGCCCACGCCGTTATATCTCCGTATATATCTAGAGGGATCGATCAGGACAGATGACGGCATGAGCTGAAGCCGTTAATCTGAACTGAAAACCAAACTCCTCCAGGTTTCTGCTCCTCTGTCTGTGCTCATCTGCTCCCGTGAGAGCAGAGAAGCACTTATGCAAATGAGCAGTGACAGCGTTATTGTGGAAGGAATATCAATGGAGTAATTACAGCACAGCCAGCACTCGTTTCCCCAACACCCCTGCCTGACTTCATCTCGCAGCCCAGCTATGGCTCTCCCTAAGGGGGGAAGGAGGAGACGCCAGCCACGCTCTCTGGATCCAGAGCTAATAATGGAGGCACAGGTACAGGCACTGAGGGAGTCAGCCCGGGGGTCCTGAGACGCAGACGGGGCTAAACGTGGCCCGAGGTCCCAATGAGGGATCGCAACATGAATCTAATGATTAATGTGCAGTGAGCTGTATTTAACAGCTCTAGATAGTAAACTGTGGATTTATTTGATTTTTTGTATGTAGAAATGTAACCTCGAGTAGATTAAGGTGATGAGGTTTTAGGGCAGCTCAATAGGACATGCTATTGACAGATATACACTCAATGATTAACAACGTGATTGTAAACATTAGTGATTTTTATTAGTATTTTTTATTTTTTTGGTCTATATGGTTAATAATATGGTTATTTAACTTTATTATTTGTCTGTATTTTTACATATTGAAGAATCTCTGCCATTGTCTAACACTCATTGAAAGTTTATTATTTTAAAACAGGAATAACTCTATAACATTGTTAAATGTAAACTTTAGCAAACTTCTAATTGAATGTAAATTTTGCTAAATAAATAAATAAATACAATATGCAGTGATGGCAAAATGTCCTTTTAGCATTCAAATTTTTAGTATATGCTCTGTATATATTACTTTAGTATATATATATATAATACTTTAGTATATAACTTTAGTTTTTTTGACATAAATAGAAATCACAAACCATCATCTTACACATCAATATTTGCCGAATAAATCATGAAACCAGGGAATAACCCTCATTTTCAATCACACTATTAATAATAAAAAATAAAAAAATCTAAAAGTGTGTTATTCTGACCATCTGTCATTTTCTGGAAAGAAATTGCTCTAAATGACATAATAACATTTCAGTTGAAATTGG
>CAIGQW010054459.1:5937661-5953944 GCA_903798125.1 Danio choprae
TCTATCTATCTATCTATCTATCTATCTATCTATCTATCTATCTATCTATCTATCGTGATCATCATAGGAAAGAAAGTCATACAGATTTATATACAGATGAAGTTGAGTAAATTATGACAGGATTCCAGTTTTTTTAAATATCTTTTGTTTTTGTTTGTTCCACATAAAAAAGAAATTCATTTAGATTTGTATCCATCTCAAGTATCCACATGAAGTTGACTAACTTCATTTTTAAAATAACTTTAGTGTTCCACATAAGAATGAAACTCATACAGGTTACAAAACCTGTGAATTATGACAAAATTGTCTATTTTCAGCAAACTCTCATTTAAAGATAAAGAAAACCAACAACAATTATAACCCTGGACCACGAACCAGTCTTATATTTTTTGGGATATTGTATGGGTTAAAATTATTATTTTATTATTTTATGACAAGAAAATGATTAGAATATTAAGTAAAGATAATGTTCCATGAACTTATTTTGTTAATTAACTCCTGTAAATAAATCAATAACTACATTGTTTAATTAGTGATGTGCATTCCTAAGCACTTTACTGTAATTAAAGGTGATCTTCTCAATATTTTGATTATTTTGAACCCTCAGATTCCACATTTTCAGATTGTTGTAGCCAGATATTGTCCGATCCTAACAAACCGATTGAAAGCTTATTTATTCATGCATAAATCTAAAAAATAAAAAATGAATCTAAAAAATTAAAAATGAACATTTAGGACTGGTTTTGTAAACCAGGGTCACAATTATTAAATTTGTGCTGAAATAACGCCCAAACACTTTCTAATTCCAGACGTTTTTTTCTACCAGAGACCTTTTGTACTTTATGAAACTGCATTCAGAAGCTAGGTTAAATGGAGGGAGCAAACTGCTTAATGCATGTGTGAGTTTCTGTACACTGTCTGCCATCCTGAGCCCCATCAGATCCCTCTCATGCTCACTTGGCTGTGAGAGAGGCTTCGGAGGGAGGAAGTGGCAGTGGTGCCATTCCAAAGCACTGTCCCATTCCACCTCATTCTTCCCTCTTTTCTCCATCGGACACAAATAAGAGGATTAGAGCACACAGCTTCCGTCAGTCCCTCCACTCAGGACAATGCGGCAAAGAGCTTAGTAAGATAGCCTTGGATAGCGGAGCAGACCTGTCATTCAAATGGCCTAGTACTTTGGCTGTTGGGAGGCTAATCTCATTAGGATATGAAAAAAAGAAAGAAAGAGAGGGAGAGACAGAGGCTGAAAAGTCCAAGATGAGATTTGATTATCATCCTCATAACTTGCATCTGAGACATGCGCCAAGCTTAAATCTTCTTGTCTATGACAAGACAGTTGAAACACTCTCGCAAGACAACTTAATAGTCCAGGATTATATTGGAGGATGTGGAAGCTTTGAAAGAGGACGATAATTGTTATATTGCTGGATTACGATGACTTGTGGGGAAATGTAATAATACGATATATTGTGATAATAATGAACGTGGATATTATTATTGTGGTCGCTTTAAAATACCTGTAACAATTATTTATCTTTTAGAATGGCTGTTGAGAATATTCCGATTGCCTAAAGACTTAGTATGCTGTTTATTTTCAAGCTTACATTTCATATACATAGCACACCTAAGATATTGACTGAAATTATTGTGATTATGCACATGACTGTTGTTCGTTAACATTTTACAGTAATGCTCCGTTTGTTACAATTTGAACTAAATTTAAAATGAAAAATTGTGGGTGATGTTAATTTCTGAGTCAATCATTAATAACTCTTTAACATCAAAAGTCATACCTGTTCATTTAAAAGCACCGTTCACACTTTACAATAAAGTTCCATTTGTTAATGTAACAAACTAATAATGTACAATAATTAGCATATAATAATCCCAGTTCAGCATTTATTAATGCCTTATTAAAGTTGTGCATGTTAACATGAGTTAATTCACTGCGGGTTAACTAACTAACTAACAGGAATGAAGGACTGTTTTTATTTACTGATGTTAACAATGATGAAAAAATATTGTAATAAATGTATTGCTCTTTGTTTTTCATATATTTAATAACTAATACATTTAGGTGTATTTTTAACTAACATTAACAATAACTTCTGTAACAAATTCAGCAATTTTTCACTATTGATGTTTACTAATGTTATTGCAAAGTCTTACCTACTATAATCCTTTTGCATTTCATGTTTACTCTGTACATTTATATTCAGCACAACCTTGTTATTATGCATGTTAAAGTAACCTTTTTGTCAATATTGTAATAATACTGTATATTATAATTAAATCCTCAACAAAAGATCATATGATACTGTAATATGCCTAATTATGCGGCAGTTGTTTTTGTAGTTATCTTTTTTTTGATTGGTTCATTCGCAAACCCAACAACCTTGTTTTGAAATAAGTCCACTTGCACAATGTCTTCATGCGCAGGTAGAATGTGTTAGGTGGGTGTGATAGTGAGCAGTGGCATCACTTTTCACCCCAGTGTCAGTGTTTTCTAGAGCCCCTGTGAAAAGCCTGTGTGTAGGAATATCACTGGAGAGACACTGAAGCTTCATCACTATGTTAAGAATACTGTGGAACAGAGCAAAGAAAACAGTCTACAGCAACATTAAAGAGAAATTGTGGAAAGATGTGTTTATGGTGTTTTTTTTTTACTTGCATAGTGACTCGTATTCATTCATGTGTGCTACTATAAAAGAACCATATGTAAATTGGCTTGGTAAACTTTGCTGGTATATAAATCATACCAACAAACACATAAACACATCTTATATTTGTGGGTAGGGTTGTGTGTTTATTCAACCAATGGGCGTCTATGAGAGTGCTCTGGTTAATATTTCTGCCATTTTTTCACTGGCAATATGGCTAAGAAATTACACACTTAGTTATCCAACTATTCTAACCAGTGTTCAAATTACAGATTAGAAATATCTTAATATGCTATTTCATATCAAGGGTGAAGGATACAATTATTAGGTTATTCTAAGCAATTAATATACAAATTGTAAAATGTGGGTCAAAGTTAAGATATCGCATTTTGGTTTCTGCATCAAATAAAAAACAAAAATCACAAAAATAATAATAATAACAATGATAATTACATAGCATGATGATGCAAGTTGTAAAGTGAATTGTATATTGAATATACATATATAAGTGAATGAGTTAATTTATGGATTTAAATGCATTTAATAAATAATCTTTGCAAATATAAAATACCAAAATGTATTTGAATGAATGTTTCATTTTTACATTCATTTTAAGGAAACACACACATATATATATATATATATATATATATGAAACAACATATTCCAACCTGAATATTGAAAAAGATGCAATTGTGGTAAAATACTATACTTTAGGATTTTATATTTTAATTATATATATTTTTGAAGCACAAAAAGTATCATCGATGATAACTAATTATAATTTGATTGACTATATATTAAAAATACAGTTATTCAGGTCACATTCTAATGCACAGAGGAAAAAATATTGAAACTGTATTACACTCTTACTGTTTTGATGCTTGAAACTACCCTTTCCTTTTGTCTTTAACCAATGAATTAAAGGATTAAAATATGGATCGGTATGGGAAAAAAAAAAACAGAATTTCAAAGCATGTGATGAAAATGTATTAATAATTGGAACAAGTAGAATAATTATTCAGTTCAAGTACAAACCCTTCATGCTTCAAAAATAATTAAGTGTGTCAAGCGAAAATCAACAAAACCTTTTCAGTTTATGGAGGTCAATTCAAGTAATTGAAAACTAGAGTATAAGACAACATTTTCATAATATCACATTCACATATTTAAAGTGGTTCAAGATATATTAGCTCTTGCAAGTACTGTATTTATAATAGCAAAATAAATACCCTTTCAAATTGCCTCTAGCAGGCACATTAAACATACAGACATGGCATACACACTTCCAATGGTTAAATACTATCACAGCTGTGGAGAACATACAGTAACGCATCTAAAAGAGCACAGTCTAAATAATCTATTCCATGAATGAATTTAAAAGTGAAACCCAGCCATTGAAGGCTCCCCTCTACAGCAGAAAAAAAACATCCCGTTAGGTCAAAGCGTTAAACGTCTGGTGGTGGGGGGTTTGTGGCACTAGTCTTGAGATGACAGATGATTGCATCATTTTAATGCTGCCAGCAGAGGCAGGGCTAATGTTGACACAAAACCTAATACTTCCTTGCAGAGGAACAGGCTGGCTCAGACTCGGCCTCATCCCAGAGCACAGCGCTTCGAGGCCCTTCAACACGCCAAGCAAAAAAAACCTAAACGCAGCACCATTACTGCCTTTTCTCATACCTTCAAAGAAGCAGAGCTCTCGATTATTGCATTTTCAACAAAATATTCCAAAACAAATCTGATTTACGGCTTTGAAACAATGATAACATAAGGTATTCTGGGTGTATTGGGATGGTGTACGGCGCCAGTCATGTTGAAAACACACTGCCAGGACCAAAATCCACTCATGTCAGCGGGAATGCGGCATCCCGCTCGCAAAGCAGAGCTAATTAAAAAACAACACATCGCAGGAGGACGCCCCCACGGTGCTAAAATAGAACTATCAGCACACCGGGGGATCATCCACAACTTCCTACTTCAAGCAAATTATCCCTGGACCAAGACTAACAACAGACTTGAGCCACGTTCCACTGACACTAAAGGCCAGAGGGGAACATCCCAACTCTCAGCATTCCAGTAATGCAATTATGAACACTTCTGTTCGACAACACTGTAAAATTGCACTGCAGCAGTTGTGGCATCTATCTAAATTATCTATCTGTCTATCTATGTATTGGCACACACACTGATAGCACAGAAATTCCACATTGGTTTGGTACATAATACTGATTTTGGTATTAAAAGTGCAATAAATAAATAAATAAAATATGCAAAATGCAAAAAAAAACTCTCTCTCACACACACAGACATTGCTGACAAATTATTCACACTATCATGACATCCCATGCAGAAAAGAAAATCATTCTAACAATTCCAATTAAGTTAGTTAACATTAAGACAAAATTAAAAACAAGTGTTGATATCATTAATATAAATACTAATAAAACAGCATTATTAATATTTAAAAATATACATTAATACAAAACAATTCTAACATTTATTTTTAAGTCCAGCTTTCTTAAATTTAAATGTTGATTTTCCAATAATAAACTATAAATCGATTACATTCTATTATAATATTATAAACAAAAATGTTTAGAGGATTTATAACAGTTTGTTGAAAGAACTTAAATTATTATTAAATTAAATTAAATTAAGAAAGAAAGAAAGAAAGAAAGAAAGAAAGAAAGAAAGAAAGAAAGAAAGAAAGAAAGAAAGAAAGAAAGAAAGAAAGAAAGAAAGAAAGAAAGAGTGTAGGCTGTATCTATTATAGCAGAGATGCAACTCAAATGAATAACAATTCTGGGTAATCTGCAATACTGCAGTAAAGAGAATTCCCACTAATAGTTTGAAAACACAATTATATTTCCATAACCTGTGTCTTTAATTGGCACTAACGCAAAGGTCTGCTGAGCCATTTAAAGAACATTATATGCAGATCGTAATTCCAGAGCTAATCCTCTAATAACGAAAGCCTGTTATTTCAAGTTACTCTTGAGCTACAAGCGGGGTGAAATTTCCGCGCCAAAACAAGCTATAAATTCCCGCCGGTAAGCTCGTGCTGTAAATAGCTGACAGAGAGGTGTGAATATGAACGTTCGCCCAATGTCGTGATTTACGGGTCTAATGATTATAGGGCATGAATCAATTGATGCTAGCATGTCATTAGGCGGAGTTTCAGAAACGGCTAAAGTTTTCAAGTTGGAGCCACGGGCGATTTGCAGGGTTGACAAGTACAACCTTAAATGTATGCCATAAAAGTCAGAAAGGTGCCAATTACATCTGCTAAGTGCCCCGTCGTTGCGAAATAAATAAACAAATATTATTGCTAGCTACCTGTGTAGCACGGGCAGACCCCCATAGCAGAGGAGTAGCAAAAACGAAAGTGATGTTTATGAAATGACAGACATTGTGACGTGAGGAAGAAAATGAGACTAGGAAAATGTGATTTACTACAAGAAACTAACATTTGCCTGGCATCCACAGAAACGTTGCCGAGGTGAAATTACCCTACATGCAAAAGGGGAAAAATCTTTCCCAATGACAGGTCAACACAAACAGTCATTAAATATGGTTATGTAGCCTAAACATAATACCATACTGATAGAAAAACCTCGTTGACGTGTTTGGCCTGTCTCGGTCGTCCCCAGGGTAAGGAGTATAAGACCAGAGCTATGAAATTAATTTTGTTAACACTAACTCTTTACTGTCAAGCGGAAAGAGCTGGCGACTATTAAAGTCGGGCTGTAGACGTGGCCCTTTAATTGTTGCTTGGTGTCGGATAGGGACCTCCCAGTTATCGCTATCAAAGCGGCAGCGATATTTCAAAACCCCTGACACAAAGGCTATAGCAAAAGCAGTGACATACATGTGGAGAAGACATGCAACATAAGGCGCCCTGCGGTCCACTCACAGCTTCAGGACCGGGTGAATATCAACACAGCACCCACCCACTGTGCACACAATACCCTGACTGCATGAATTTTTAAAGAAACGAAGAAAAACGAGCTGGATTCGAGAAGATTTGAATTAGTATTACGCATGATATTTAAAAAATACGTTTTTATATGAATAGCCTTTTAGGGCTTCGACATTCATGGTGAAGCTAGGACTACTTCAAAGATATTCTCCAATAGAACAATAGAAACGGCCACTGTTGCGTAAAAGAACAACAGTAATAAGTATTATATGCCTAAATGAGCTTAAATATTATCATTCAAATTAGTATGTAATTTTGATATTATTGGATGAATTTGAATAAATAGACAGCTAGTGCGTTTATTTGCGAGAAGACAAAAATACATTTAAAAAGTATTTTAATTTTATATATAACGGTTTCTTCACGACTAATGTGCGAATACAAGTAAAATGAAGGTGGATTATTTAAAGGATGACCATGCGTTAAACAACCGTAGCCCTACTGTACAAATAAGGTGATCAAATAGGCTAATAATGCAATAATGTACTGCTACAGGTGATTAAATAATTATTCCGTCGTCGAATCATCAGAACTATCGAATAAACGACCCAATTAAATTAAATCAATTAATTATGATTGCAATTGAGAACATCACAACCCACAAAGTTCACTTGCAAGATTGACGCCTCGATTGCAAGTAAAAAGAATATAATGCATAAACACAAACAAAATTCATTATGCCTATAACCTGAATAAGTAGGTCTGTAATTCCAGGACAAAAGCATTTAAGGTTACAGGGCACTTATGCGGCTCAAATAAAAAAAACACACAATTGTTGACAAGCTCAACAAAATCATACTAACAACCCTAAGTATTTATTTCAACTTTACTCAAGGAAATACTGGAAGTATTGGTGCGTAAAACGAAAGTTGTGTCACTTTCTTTGTTGATCTCACTTGAATAATAAAATAAAGTCCATTAGAAGCCATTAACCTGTGTGTGCGTTACACCAATAATATCGCTTAAATAATCCATGCTCTTACTGTTGGTAGTCATATTTGCAGTAAAGTTTCCTCTCCCGGAAGTAGCAGCTGGTGGTGAGCGGTTGTTGACACACGGCGCATTGCAAACACTCCTCGTGCCATGAAGACTCGTTGACGCGCATCAGAAAGCGGTCGGATATCGGCCGCTGGCACCCCTCACACACCGCCTGGTGATGGCACTCCGTCCCTGGAGGGTAAATGCACCATTTTAATAAAAGACATATATTTTACACAAATGGGTAATTATTGGACAAGTGTTTGTGATATAATTTTGAATAATAAGGATACTAATAAACCAACGACGTGAAAAAAACGTCCGAATAATATTACGTGTGATAGGATTTGTTTATTATTAATATTATTTCTTCTTCTTCTTATTATTATTATTATTATTATTATTATTATTATTATTATTATTATTACATAGGTACATAAATAGATATTGTGTGACATAAAAAGTCGCACAATATGCGACAAAACTAAATTGACAAAATTGGCCTATGATTAAATAACTGACAATTTAATATTTGCAATTGTATTTATGTACCCTTCAAGAACATGTGCAAACAAAACATCCAGTCCAAAAAATAAATAGCCTAATGGGGGAAAAGAAAAACGAATATATTACCCTAATTGTGCATATGTTCTTGTTATTTTTTTGTTGTTATTGTTGACCCATATTTTTATTTCTATCTAGCTACCATTCAAACGTTACAGTTATTTGTTAGAATTAAGCAAACATAATACGATGCATTGGTGCAGATGTGTGAATGAGAAATACGTGCAGTTTATATCTAGAAAAATACAACATTGGAGCATGGAAATAATTGCATTGCGTTGCGCATTCAATGTAAAATAAATTATTTTATATATCAGTCGTGTATTGGGATTATTTCCTATGGGAAATAGTTTTGATTATTCAACAGATGAATGCGGCCGGCCGGTTAAATGCATGACTCATGCGGGTGCATCCCAGCCGCCTGCATAGCCCGACTGCTACAGTTCCAGCTGTACTGTAGATCTCTTGTATCGTTCTTGACAGAAATTGCATTATAAAATTCTTACTAATTACTTTGTGAGCACTTGCAAGGTAGCCTATTAAAGACACATACTACAAATATTGAAGGACTTACCCAGCATAACTCCAAGTGTTGCTTGTCCCGACCGCAGCGGATGGTCTTCGATTTTTATACCGTCCAACATCTTTAAATATTCCCACAGTTACCTGCAAGGAAGCGCCGTCCTATAGACCTGGGACCTGTTGTAATATCCACAACAACACATTTGTCAGAGTTGTCCACTCTTCAAATTCCCAAACTATTGCTCACAACATCAGTTGATATCACAGAAATCTCAATCTATACGGCTTTGCAGCTAAAATGGCCAGCTCAAGAAAACTTTTCATTGCAGTTGCTACTTGCAAGATTAGAATTTGTTCTTGATCAAAGCCTGGCACATAAGCACAACAATTCATAACTATAAAACTGAAAACACGCACTAAATCACCTGTTAATTAAAGTCGGAGACGTTTTCTGCACGAAGCGCAAAGTTAGTTTTTTTTTTATCCCGGCTGTTGTCACGAGCTGCAAGGGAAGATCCTCCCTTTCCTACACCGTGCACAAGTCGTCTCAACCCGCAGAAGTTTTTAGGAAATTAGTAAAATCCACGAAAACCTAAAGGAGATGTCTAAACGTTAACTCTTAAATTAGTGCGCCATTCGGCTCCCTGCAGTTTGAGAAAGCTCAAAACTGAGATAGGCTTCAGAGAAAGCACCCTCCCCTTTTGGTCGCGTCACTTTGCAGACTATTCACTGACATAGGGATGCTATTGGTGCGCCAGTGTTCGTGCACTCTGCCGAGTGGAACTAAATGCGTTCCGCCTCCAAAATCGCATTGCCTCCTAAACTAGAGGCGCATAAGGATGGTAAACAACGTTACGAAAATTGTGGTGAAACAAACGAGTCTAAAAACGCAGACTAATTCAGAGAAAAGCTTGGCCTAAAGAAAGAAAGAAAGAAAGAAAGAAAGAAAGAAAGAAAGAAAGAAAGAAAGAAAGAAAGAAAGAAAGAATGGAAGAAAGAAAGAACAGAGAAATCGAGAAACAGAAAAAAAAATGATCAGGAGTTTATATACTGAATTTTACAGTGATGTATTCGATTACTTCCGACATAAATTTTATGGACTACATGCATTTTTTTAAATAATGCATTTAGCTACATACTACTACTACTACTACTACTACTACTACTACTACTAATAATAATAATAATAATAGCTTTATAGACAAATTCGCATTTCACATTATTGGACAATACTTAATTTGCATATTTACTGCTTTTACCAATTTAACAAAATTGCAAAAAAGAGAAAAAAAGAGTAAAATCAGCAAAACTAGTTTGTCTGTAAATAAAATATCCACAATTATGTTGTTGTTGTTATTTTATCATTATTATTATTATTATTATTATTATTATTATTATTATTATTATTATTATTATTATTATAAACTAGCCTAATTTTTCGAATTTATTGTTAAAATGTTTATTTATTTTATTAGGCCTATAATAATCATTTTTTTCCATAAAATATACTTTTATAGAAGCATTAATATATAAGCATTATCCCACACTTTGCACCGTAGTGTTTACATTAACTACGATTAGCCTTCATTAATACAGATCAAGACACGTCACTTAGTTTTATACATGGCACCAAGCAATTTCGCGTTACCACTTTTGTTATTAATTGTAACACCGTCAAATTTGTAACATGCGTATTGTAATGTAAAACGTTATTGTTGTTTTTATAAATAGATGGTGTCACTTCAAACCCTGAAGAGCGTGCTCCTCTTTGGGTTTTCTCCGACTGTTCGAGGCCGTCTCCTCTCATGCAGAGGCTGCTGGCTTTGATATCAGGTAGCGGAGCATCACGCCTGGCCCGTCCGCATGCTTTGTGCTTTTGTGACCATTATGAAGCCTCGAACCTTCTGACCCTCGTCTATGATGCACCTGGAGATCAGGGCCGATAACCGCGGACAGCAGACAGAGGCTGGCAAAAGCAGATGAAATAAAATGCAAAACCCTAAGTGAGATAGCGTACTACCGATTAAACAAAAAAAGATAAAAATCGAGCTAATGAGTTAAAAATGTCTCACATTTGTTTTGTGTTTTTGTTCCGGAGGGACCGCTTTGGTTAGATTCTCATCCAAGAACCAATAAACCAATAAAAAAAGACGGCGCATCTGAACAAATGAAATGATGCTAAAGATAAGTGATGAATCTATACATTATTAAAATGTGTAGCTTCTTTGTAATACGGCTACATTGGCAATTCATCCAAGTGGGTAACTTCCAGTAAATCTATCAAGACATTCGTTCTTATTAAAACAACGACGAATTGCTTAAATGAAAAACAAATTTCGTACAGCATAATTTATAGCAAGGAAATATTTTTTGCTCACCGTTTTGATCATGAGGGAAAACAGTAAATCATCTGTATTTATGGCAGCCCACTGCTTCCCAAATGTTTGAGACAGGCTAACGATAGCCATGACTACCAATGATATACACTGACTACCTATTGAGAGCAATTGTTAAGATCCCAGTGCTGAATATTTTGGTTGAGACCCACAAATGATTGCGCCTTTCATCTTCTGGTCTTTATTAATTGCATGTGTCCTCAGTTGTTGCTGAGATTAACTACACTCAAGTCAAGTTCTGGTTCCCTTTTACTCTCTCTCTATTTATTTGAAGAAGAAAAAAAGTCACTAAGTAAAGAAAACATGAATGTGAATGAATGTGCAATATCGATTTATTTTATTGCACATTTCACAATGAGATTTGGCCACTCAAACGTCAGTTCTTAATAAAAGTATAAACATCGGCATTGCGTTCAGTGCCTCAAGTCATGTACTCAAGCATGGGAGTTAACACGCTTTTTCCCCCAAACATCATATACACAGAGAGGGAGGAATGCACGCGCTTAACTCCTCGCGCTATACATAATTCGTCACGCTCCCCTGTTACCGCCTCACTCCCGGGATTCCGTACTACCTCCGAGCCATTTAGGAGACTTCAAGCAGTCGCCAAGTGAGATACCTATGACGACCTTTCATTAACCAGTAACCCCCGCACCCCAGCCCAGCACCTTTAAAATAAATATCTTCAGTTGACACCCAGAAAACCATAGGCCACGGCGGGTAGTTCATTACGATCTCCTAAACGGTTTAATCTCGGTCGAACTCCACTGATGATGCATTTTAGTAGCCCGTTCATTGCCGCGAGATGAGAAGCAACGCTCGCTAATTAAATAATCTAAATAAAATATAACAAATAAACAATCTAAAGAGAGCAGTTGAGTTAAAAGACGAACGGACAACATTAAAAAACATAGTTTAATTTGTATTTGTAAAAGTATTGACATTTCAAAAACAGTGTAAATTTAGTCATTATCTGGAAGGTGGAGAGAATACTATTCACCTTTCCAAAGTTTGAAATAGATACTAATACTAAACTTATTATAATTACAAATATGAGATATCCTCATTAATATTAGCTACATTCTATGTTAAAGGCGTAGGCCTAGTATAGAATGTTAAAATTGATTAAAATAGAAAACAAACAAATTCGTTTTCCCACTAAAAATGTTTCTGAAAATGACTGATACGTGTAAGATTTCAATGTAAGATTAAACGTAAGATTTCATTAGGCTATTGTACATAAAGCGGGTTCCCTGTCATGTTTGCTGCCTTATTAAGCTCACATGACCAAACATCTCAATTTAACTTCATTTATCGAACGTTTCAGAATGAAGTAATTTGCGCTGTCGTGGCAAATTCTAAAACGTTGAAACCCTGTTTCACATACAGACCAGCAAAGGGGTAAAAAGTGCATTTTGAAATCAAATAAATCCAAAAACGAATGTTGTGGGAATAGAACGTCATCATCATTAGAAAAGATCGATGGACCATTTACCTTGATTGAGGTTCACTGAGCATCCTTTGTAGTGAAACTGGAGCCCGAGGGTGGTAGCCTACTTGAGCCCAAACAAGATTTGTGTAAGGCGCCCCCTTGCGTTTCAATAAGGATCTGCAAAGAAAAATGACGAAGCCTTTACAGACAAATATCTTTAGGCAATTTGAGAGCATACTGTTACAGGTTTATTTCTTGTAAAGATAGACAATTGTATAAAGACATATTGATTACCAGGAAATTATATACTTTACTTTCCAATGGTAAAGTAAGCCATGCTAATGTGCGTTTGGGAGAGACAATGCAGCCCCTAAAGGGAAATAATTAGAGGAGTGAATAACAAAGTGCATTAAATGGTACTTTCCCTACAAACAAATGTGTTATGATTATGAAAATGCATTAAATTATAATATAACAATTACAAATTTGCAGCAGCAAAGATTGTTTTTAAGTTGTTGGCCTACTGGTACTATTTAAACCTGGGCTAATGACACCGGCAGCAGCGCACATATGTTAAAACACAAGTTAAACAAAAACAACTTAACCCAACCAGCAAACTAGCTTCGGTTTTTGTTGTTTTTCCCCCAGTAGGGATGTGCTATGAAGAAAGTAATTGCTAGAGAGGAATGAACTGTGTCCAAGGCCGTCAGCAATATGCCGGTGGCGTGACTTGTGTGTTTCAGGGACTTGGCCTTTTGTTTGGAACTCCGGTTTACGAAGTGTTTCATAAAGACGGATCTCATTGGACAAGCATGAAAGGCAATCAGAGAGAACGCCTTACATGCTTAGAGTCCCTTAAAAGTCGTTTGACTTCCGTCACTGGTGGCGCAAAGGCCCAAATGTTCTGCCCACAAAAGTTGAAAGGGTTTTAGTGAAAGCACGAGATGGGTGCTGAACTTTGGTCTCTGAAGAATTTTGACAACGGGGCCCAAAGCAAGAAACTCAAATGCACGTGATTTATGTAATGTTGCTTGAGAAACTCTCGTTTAATTGTTTTCTTTGCGACACCCCTCCCTCGGTCAGAATGGTGCGCCCGAGCAGCAGGTGTGTGGCACGTGCACCACACTGAGCGGGAGAGAGGGTGAAAAAGCCAATCTAAACTCAATAAAGCTTTGCAAGCTTCCCTGTTTTAGTTAAACAACTCGGATAATTCGACCACAAGGTAAGAACAGCGGAACATGCATTAGGAGGACTTAAACAGTTGCTTTATAAAGAAACCAAAATTAAATGATGAATCCAAAATATGTTATTGTAATTAATAAAAAAAAAGATTTGGCTGGAAACGTGATTTAAATAATTAATTTCACACATTGTCTAGCTACTAATCCGTTTTTTAAATAGCATTTACATTATAACTGTTTATAATCAATGTATATATTAATTAACAGACCGATATTTGATGCCGTCGCAGTATGCAGAGTGTAGTAATAAAACTTTTTTTATTCGATTAAATCTAAATAAATAAATAGCGCTCTTCAAACTAAACTATAAACTACAAATGGTATTTTGATTATTGCCGTTTTTTTCTAGTCAAAATAAATAAAATAAGATCAGATTTAAATAATTTAATAAAAATTCTAATAATTGCGTTTCCGGAGGACATAATTCGGATCACGGAGTCAAAAATGCGATCTGAATGATCAACAAGTCCACATTTATTAACACAGTTAAATAGCTAATATGCTGTTATAATGTTAATGACATAGAACTTAGAAAATGGAACCAGAAAAATAATCTAATAAATATAAAAAAGGTAATCATAACAAAACCACCGACAACAATTGAATAAAATTATGACAGCGACAATAACAATACGAGGCCTAATAATAATCTCAATGTAATATTATTATTATTATTTATTTATTTATTTATTTTACAGTAGTTATAATAATAATATTAATAATAATAATAATAATAATAATATAAAAAAAATAATAAAAATAATAAAAATAATTCTCAAAATGAAACCACAACAATATTATGTTTTGTGTACGATGCACAAACATTTATGGCAGAAAAATGAAGTGCAGTCGCTACACGTCAGACGTCACTAAAGCTGTCTCTTATTTCTTTGATAGCAGTGCGGTGTTTGTTCACAGCTGAGACGCGGCGCGATGATGCGCACTGAGAGCATCACTGCCATCTAACGATGCTTAGCGTTTTTTATGCAACAAAATAAAATAAAATTTAAAAACAGTATTATCCTATATGTAGAAATTTACATTGAATTGACAAACTACATTTTAAAGGTTTTGCACAAAAACTTACCCTACTATAGACTAGCCTACTACTACTGGTGCCGTTGCTTTTAATAATAATAATAATAATAATAATAATAATAATAATAATAATATTATTACTACAAGACAAAGGTTAGACAATGTGTTAAACAAAAACATACAATAATACAATTAAAAATGCAAAATAAACAAAGAAAAAATTGTTACAAAAATAAGTCAATAACTTTATTCTAAATATGACATCAATTATTTATAGATACAACCGATAATTTCAGTTATAGATTTTATTCTAAAGTTAGTTTAATTTTAGCTATAGATTTTAATCTTGTTTTTGCCACACACACACAACATGCGACAACTAAACATAATTTATCAATAAAAGCACCCAAATATGCTAAACTACACACTTTTTTTCATTCCGTATCGAGGAAATCTTGGAGCTGTTTGGAGAAAACAGGTTTACCACCACTTATCTTGACAAATCCTCAAAACGCAAGTCAACCCTGCTAATGGCAGAGAGCAGTAAACTTTAGTTAGACACTAAAGTAAATTTAGGTTGCAGTAATCTTTCGTGTTCGGATCTACTTTGATCTTTTAATGAGTTTTTGCTATAATGAACCTTTGCGCTTTTCAGAAACTTGAACACAATATAAAATAATATAAAACATATTTATATATCCATTTACATATCCATTGGAAATGATGAATTGCAATCGCCACTGATTGGGAATTAAACAACATAATTAAACCAGAGTTATCATTATTTAACAAAGACGGACGTTGCATTTTCTTCTAAGTTTATGCGCAAAAGTTATTTATAAAGAAGTTTCTTAATACTGTACAATTACGCAAATTTTTGTGTATGATTATTTGGTAGGCTAACAAGAACCACTTTGACTAAATAATAACAACAACACACAAATTATAGCAATTCGGGTAAACAGACTATCTACATTCTTAATACTTTAAGTAAGTTGCATGAATTGTAGACTATTTATATATTGTAGTGTTTCATTTACATTAACGACTGATTGTTTAAACATTCATTTAAACAAAGACGAATGTTGATTATTATCATTTTGCAGTTATTTGTTCTTCGGCACCGTCAGCAGTTGATGGATATGCCTGTTCAGTTTTCAGCTCACGCTCACTTGTGTTATACCGAGGGTCAATATCGCCCCCCAGCGGACACTCAACTCTTTACTTTAGCTTCAATTTGATTTAAAGGGGTTTGTTTCAAAAGGTTAACGTACTCTATATTGTTAGCTGTAAGTTCAAATCAAGTAACTTTTATTTTTATAGCGCTTTATAAAACGTAAATTGTGTCAAAACATATGCGAAAGTAGTGTAAAAAAACCTTTTAGCGTTTGCAAAGTTTTATGCAGCTATTAACTACATAATTTTGTACACACACACACACACACACACACACACACACACACACAC
>CAIGQW010054459.1:5958813-5973002 GCA_903798125.1 Danio choprae
TTCAATTCTTGTTAAGAAGGCTTCAGGGCGTCCAAGAAAGTCCAGCAAGCGCCAGGATCGTCTCCTAAAGAGGATTCAGCCGCGGGATCGGAGTGCCACAAGTGCAGAGCTTGCTCAGGAATAGCAGCAGGCAGGTGTGAGCGCATCGGTCTCACGCACAGTGAGGCAAAGACTTTTGGAAGATGGCCTGGTGTCAAGAAGGGTAGCAAAGAAGCCACTTCTCTCCAAAAAAACATCAGGGACAGATTGATCTTCTGCAAAAAGTATGGCAAATAGACTGCTGAGGACTGGGGCAAAGTCATAATCTCTGATGAAGCCCCTTTCCGATTGTTTGGGGCATCTGGAAAAAGGCTTGTCCGGAGAAGAAAAGGTGAGCGCTACCATCAGTCCTGTGTCATGCTAACAGTAAAGCATCCTGAGACCATTTATCTATGGGGTTGCTTCTCATCCAAGAGAGTGGGCTCACTCACAATTTTGCCCCAAAACACAGCCATGAATAAAGAATGGTACCAAAACACCCCCCAACAGCAACTTCTTCCAACAACTCAACAACAGTTTGGTAAAGAACAATGCATTTTGTCCAGCACGATGGCACACCGTGTGCCATAAGGCAAAAGTGATATCTAAGTGGCTCGGAGACCAAAACGTTGAAATTTTGGGTCCATGGCCTGGAAACTCCCCAGATCATAATACTATTGAGAACTTGTGGTCAATCCTCAAGAGGCGGGTGGACAAACAAAAACCCACTAATTCTGGCAAACTCCAAGAAGTGATTATGAAAGAATGGGTTGGTATCAGTCAGGATTTGGCCCAGAAGTTGATTGAGAGCATGCCCAGTCGAACTGCAGAGGTCCTGAAAAAGAAGGGCCAACACTGCACATACTGACTCTTTGCATAAATGTCATGTAGTTGTAGATAAAAGCCTTTGAAATGTATGAAGTGCTTGTAATTATATTGCAGTACATCACAGAAACAACTGAAACAAAGATCTAAAAGCATTTCAGCAGCAAACTTTGTGAAAACTAATATTTGTGTTATTCTCAAAACTTTTGGCCATGACTGTATATGCACAAATATAATATTGTAAAGCATCCTATAGAAAATATCAATTTAAATGAGAGATTTGTGGGGGTGTACTCATATATGCTGAGCACTGTACATATATTGTATGGACAATTTTTTTTTTTTCATATTATGATAAATTATATTGTGGTGTCGCAAAATACATTATTTACAGAAATACTTTCTAAAAAAATGTATATAAACAAAATATTACATGTCATTATGGGGCTGCAGACAGAAACATGAAAAACAGAATTGTGCAAAAGGCATTTTATTAAGCAATATTTTATAATCATTAGTTTCTGAAAAGTGTTTTATGTTTCATGAATAATTATTTAAGATTTCTACATTCTTAAGCCCTGGAGTTCTAATTAAAGGGAGAGATATGGTCACATATGAATGAGAAGATTTTCGAGTATATACTTTAAAACATGAACTTAATGATCTTTAACTTTAACTATAAAAAATGAACTTTATATGTGGTCAATATATAGAAACAATTAATTGAAAGAATTTACAGAAATTATGCTGTATTGTGATATATATCATTATCAGTATATGAAATTACATCAATCGTGATATAAGATTTTTGTCGCCCAGACCTAATCCACACATATTTCTGCAGAAAACCTCTAAATTAAAATAAAATCTAAAACAAAATGCAAAACGTTGAAAGCTTATTCGGACATTGCAAACATACAGTTAAACTCTCAGAAGTGTAATGGCAGAAAAGCAGCTCACAAGAAGTGAAGCTCTTCAGTTTTGTGTCCGAGTCTTGGCCATCACTCACTGGTTTTGTCTGCTCTCCTGTTAGACCTGCACTTCTGAAGGCCTTAGTGGTCAGATGTAGTTACCGGATGAAACCTGGAGGTGTGAGTGGATTCAGTGCAGGATTTATAGCTGTGCTTTACCCCATTAAAGGTCAGTATGGAGGACGAGTTACAGACTAGAAGAGAACAGACCAGAACCATTACAACTGAGAGGTTCGCCAGTATTCCAGGTGCCTAATTAACCATTTGAAACATCAGAATCAAGACACATATTCATGCATGCACAAACATATATGTGCATGTGTTTGTGTGTTGTTTGTTGTATATTCTTCCTAATGATGTTGCTGTTGTTAAATAACAATATCATTATCATTAATAATAATGCTTAACAAAAAATAACAAATACAAAAATAAAATACCAAAAACTATAATTATGAAATAGTAATAGTAAAGACAATTATTAATCGTCATCATTTACATTATCATCATAGTCATTAACTGCTATTGCAAATACAAACAAAAGTAATGTAATGTCTTTTTACACATACGCACACACTTATTTAAAAAAAATAAAGTAAACTATGGTGATATATATATATATATATATATATATATATAAAGATGTTATGCACTTTCTAAAATAAAAAGAATGGCCTATATGGCATTATTTATATGCAAATGTATTATACAATTTCATTTAAAAGATCCCTTTAACTGTCTATCCACGTGATTTACGGATTCCTAATTTATGGTTTTAAACTACAAGGTCGGACCACAGAACTATACATCAGTGAACAGGAAGCATGTCATCCATAATGAAGTTATTAGTGCAAACCCACCTGTATTTAGACACGACCCGCTTGAACTTTAATTTACAAACTTTTCATGCATTCTAAATTTCACAGATATGATTTCCGATTACGAAATAATGAAACACGAAACCAGTAACTAACCAGTCATCAGGTCAACTGGAAATCGTCCAACAAACGTAATTAAGCACAGTTTAAGTAGCATGTAAATCCTGAAAAATACGGCTCTCTGGGGGAGTGTCGGCCATAACAAGAAAACAAGCTCGCTCTACAAAATCCCTCTCTGTAGTTGTCAGTGTTTTCCCCCAGGACCACTTTCTGAATCATAAACATCTTAACAGGGCCGGTGTCCCGCGGGAGCCCCGCACCGCTTCCTACAAGCCGAGCTCTTATTGCCTCCAGGTGGCCGAGGAAAAGAGCACTGGCCGGCCATAAATGTCCCATAAACTGCGAGTGGCACCTCCAGAGGTGGACGGGGTCACTGCACCTGTCTGATCTGAGGACGAAGACTTGAGCTCCCTCTGTCCAATAATCACTCAAACACTCCATCACTCCTGCTCTCTTTCTACCTCACTACTATTTATCTGAATATATTTTATAACATTGCTGTTGCAATTGACTGAGAATTTGAAATGGAAAATATGAGTTAGATGTGAATGGATTTACAATAAGTACATTTATAATAGTTAACATAAAATAATATACATATTAAATAAAAATTTTATGTCATAATTTAATAACACATTAATTATTTTCACATTATTATTATTATTAAATATCGCACTAAGCTAAGTATACTACTAATATATATATATATTTATTATGCAAAATAAGTTAAATATTGAATGTATAGAAAAGTATATTAAAATAAAAAAATATGTAAATATATAAATATGACTTTATTTAACACTAAAGTTTGCACATTTTTAATTTATAGCATGCATAAATTTAGCTTATTTCAGAACGATCCATTAGTAAACAGTATAAAGATAATATCCTCTCCTTTTATTCTGACCATTATGACTACTATAGTAAGGGGTGAGAAATTCAGCGCTGCATGGCCTCCAAACTAACACTATTCATATTGTCCATTATATGATAAGTACACACAATTGTGTCATTTTTATAGCACATTGTTAAATGTGTAGCATGTGTCCGGTGGTGAGCGGCCCATGGGGACCAGCATCCTTCTGGTCAGCTTTAATTGGCCCTCATGCCTGGACATGGGGCCATGGTGCTTTGATCTCACTTAAAAGAGCTAATTGATCTCCATGTTCAGAGTACTTTGAGCCATCCTGAGGGGGAGAAGAGAACCAACAAAAGCAACAAAGCTTTTCTAAACCGATAGTTCTGCCCAAAAAATATATATATTTACTCATCATTTATTTACCTTTAAGTGGTTCCAAACCTATGTAAGTTCATTAGTTTTCTTCTACTGAACACAAAATAATATATTATGAAGAATGTTGACAACCAGTAGTCATTGACATCCATAGATGGAAAAAAAACACACACAATGGAAATCATTAACTACTGGTTTCCAACTGTCTTCAAACTGTCTTTATTTTGTGTTCAACAGATGAAAGAAACTCCAACAGGTTTGGAAACTGAGTAAATGATTTTCATTTTTGTCCTTTTAGAAAATAAAAATTCATAATTAACAAGCGGAAAGTAATTATATTTATATTATATCATGTCTTGTAGGGCTGGGCAAGCTAACACAATAATTTAATTTAATGCAGTTAATGCAGTTTTTATTATTATTTTTAAAACTCCATTGCTCAGTGGCTCTGAATACACACACAGGCAGACAATCGGTCACCGGAGGGGTGGGATGTTGAACAGTACTGACTTCGGATGGGTCATCACGCGTCTCAACCAGTTAGAACATTTGGGATGGGCTTTAATGCTGGGTTCACACCAAAAGCAGAGCACCACGTCACTCGCTCTAGCTTACTCGTGGGATGTTTTTCATCTCAAGCTAATTTTCCACTCAAGTTGAATCACTTGAACTTGCATAGAAGACATGATTGAGGTGAATCCCACATATTCGCAGCAAACATGTCGTTCCATTCCACGACATTCTCACCGCCTGGTGGAAATTCACCTAGATTCACACGTTTGAACTGACTTTATATGTAATCTACTCATGTGAGTACTTAATTTTGCTTTTGGTTTGAATCCAGCATATTTAGGAAGTAGAGAACACTGTTTAGGGACGCTGTAATTCTCTCTCTGTAATTAGCTATTGAGATGGTTATCAGAGAACTGTGTGATGCAATGACGGGAACTGAGAACCACTGATGCACTGATTGCTTAATTATCACTAAATGCCCTGGCAGTATCAAATAGCTTTGGTTTTATATTTATTATTATATTTATATTTATTTGATTATATTAATGTTTAAGTTAAAATTTACAAGATATTTTTAACTGTTAATAAATTAAGGCAATATTGCTATAAAAAATGTTTTTGCACTTTTTTTATATAGCAGAAATTTTTTAATAAAAGTGCACAATACACTATTTTTAATTCATTGTTGGATTTTGCACATTCATTCATTCATTTTCTTTTCGGCTTAGTCCCTTTATTAATCAGGGGTGGCCACAGCGGAATGAACCGCCAACTTATCCAGCATATGTTTTACGCAGCGAATACCCTTCCAGCTGCAACCCATCACTGGGGTGACACCCATACACTCATTCACACACATACACTACGGACAATTTAGCTTACCCAATTCACCTATAGTGCATGTCTTTGGACTTGTGGGGGAAACTGGAGCACCCGGAGGAAACACACGCAAACATGGGGGGGGGGGACATTCAAACTACTACCCACTGTTTGTTATAATAAACAAAAAAACTCACATTTTAGGTCACCTACAAATTTGATGGCCGAGCAAATTCCAGCTGCGTTCATCACTTTTTTTCATTTCATCCCCTTGAAACATTTCTGTTGTGGTCCATGCTATTTGCATGTGTTGTGAGGATTTGAAGCCCATTTTCTATTTGTGTTTGTGTTGAGGATTTTGCAACACGATTGCTCTTAAACCGATGAAGATGGTTTCTATTTTCTATTTTATGTGTTTTCTTAAGTTGCAGCGCATTGAGCTCTCCCGGCAACAGTAAAACTGGGAAAAACATGGAATGGTGGTGGGGCTGAGAAGGACAGGACAGGGGAGTAAACCCTAAAAAACAGAGAGAGATCAGCTCACGCCTGGGCCCATTGCTCCTCAATTACTCTAATGTTCCTCATATGGCAGAAAGAGAGAGAGAGAGAGAGAGAGAGAGAGAGAGAGAGAGAGAGATGGAGAGAGAGAGAGAGAGAGAGAGAGAGAGAGAGAGAGAGAGAGAGAGAGTCCTGCACTTGCCTCGCTCTTTGATTTGACTTTTCGATGTGTGCCAGATCCAGACGGGATGGGTTACGCCTCCCCCTCAAGTCCCTATTCAGCTTGTTAAGGGAGAGGTGAAGACCACACGTCTCAATCTCCTGAAATGGTTTGCTCTGTTAAACTCTAGATGACGTCATCACCACAGAAAAGCATGAAAATAAATGTACAGATGTTTTATGGCTTGTACTGTATAGCCTTTGTTAAAGGTGATTGGTGAAATAAGAGAGTAACCGATGTGCTGCAATCATTCAGTGCTCGATCAGTCAGAGTCATAATGCATCTAAGTTTACGTTGAGTCTTGGCCAGTTGGACATTTTATTACAAACACATTTTTATTCAAAGTAGAGAGGACAAGAAAGGATAGGGAAGGAGAGAAAATGAAAATGGTTTCTAAATGAGGCTAGTTTTAAAATGCACACACTTATAGCAAATCACTAAACCATGCCTCCATCTTTACAGAAAATTAATTAAGGTCATGCAGGTCAAGGCCATGCTTTAAAATCAGGTCAGCTTTCACAAAAACAAATTAAATTAAAAACAAAATAAAATGTAAAGGGATAGTTCACCCAAAGCTTGAAAATGTTGTCATCATTTATTCACCTTTCACTTGTCACAAACCTCTCTTTTTTCTGTTGAACACTAAATATATATATATATATATATTTTGAAGAATATAGAAGACCTGTAGCCTTGACTACATATAAGTACACGTCATGATGACATGGGGTGCAAGACCTGTGATTGGTCAGTTTGGTAGTGGTGATGAGTATGGACAGGGCCAGAGAGCTGTGGGTGTATGAGGCTGGTGGCATGAGGGTTTAACAAGTGTCAAGTTCATGGAGGAGATCCAGATGGATACTTTTGTTTTGTGTTAATTGTATGATTAAAGATGTTGAATGTTTGCTGGTTCCAACCTTTCTTCCCAGAATGAGTGAGTTTGATCTACAGTAGGATAGCAAGCATTACTGTCAAAAAAGCAAAACATTGATAAAGGAGCTCGACAAATTTGAACACACATAGAAATCCCACCTATATAAGTATAAATGCTCACAATGGTGTTGGCTACATGCAAGGTATGCGCCTTGGGGTATTGCTATCACTTGATGTACAGTTGTGGCCAAAAGTTTTGAGAATAACACAAATATTAGCTTTCACAAAGTTTGCTGCTGAAATGCTTTTAGATCTTTGTTTCAGTTGTTTCTGTGATGTACTGAAATATAAGTACAAGCACTTCATACATTTCAAAGGCTTTTATCTACAACTACATGACATTTATGCAAAGAGTCAGTATGTGCAGTGTTGGCCCTTCTTTTTCAGGACCTCTGCAATTTGACTGGGCATGCTCTCAATCAACTTCTGTGCCAAATCCTGACTGATAGCAGCCCATTCTTTCATTATCACTTCTTGGAGTTTGTCAGAATTAGTGGGGTTTTGTTTGTCCCCCCGCCTCTTGAGGATTGACCACAAGTTCTCAATGGGATTAAGCTCTAGGGAGTTTTCAGGCCATGGACCCAAAATTTCAACGTTTTGGTCCCCGAGCCACTTAGATATCACTTTTGCCTTATGGCACGGTGCTCCATCATGCTGGAAAATTCATTGTTCTTCACCAAATTGTTGTTGGATTGTTGGAAGAAGTTGCTGTTGGAGGGTGATTTGGTACCATTCTTTATTCATGGCTGTGTTTTTGGGCAAAATTGTGAGTGAGCCCCCCACACATGAATGGTCTCAGGATGCTTTACTGTTAGCATGACACACGACTGATGGTAGCAATCACCTTTTCTTCTCTGGACAAGCCTTTTTCCAGATGCCCCAAACAATCAGAAAGGGGCTTCATCTGAGAATATGACTTTGCCCCAGTCCTCAGCAGACCATTCGCCATACTTTTTTACAGAAGATCACTCTGTCCCTGATGATTTTTTTTTTGGAGAGAAGTGGTTTCTTTGCTACCCTTCTTGACACCAGGCCATCTTCCAAAAGTCTTTGCCTCACTGTGCGTGCAGATGCGCTCACACCTGCCTGCTGCCATTCTTGAGCAAGCTCTGCACTGGTGGCACTCCGATCCCGCAGCTGAATCCTCTTTGAGAGACGATCCTGGCACTTACTGGACTTTCTTGTACGCCTATGCAATTCATCTGATCACTCTTCATAACATTCTGGAGTATATGCAAATTGCTATAATAAAAACTTAAGCAGCAACTTTTCCAATTTCCTCATTTATGTGATTCTCAAAACTTTTGGCCACGACTGTAGAAGTATAAATAAGGCTTTAGTTGAAGCAGTAATAATAGGATTTAGGTTAAAACAGAACTGACAAATTATTCAAATTAACTGACAATTATTACTCTTGTTCTGTCCAGGCGGGACTATTGTAATGCTATCAAGCCTCTGCAACTGATTCAGAATGTGGCAGTGAGAATGGTTTTTAAAATAAGCACATCACAACTTTATTCGTCAGTCTACACAATCTACACTGGCTGTCAGTTGCCGCTCACATCAATTCAGCATTTAATGGTTATGTGCCAGGCAGGACTCTTTGAATCTGCAACCGAACTTCCCTTTACGGTATCATTCCAAAGGGGCAAAAAAATCAATTGCAAGGACTTTCACCTTTAATGTTCCGTCCTGGCGGAATAACTCACTTAACAAGCAGCTGATTCTCTGAAAATTTTAAAGCTAAAGACATATCTGTTGTCAACACTTACCCCTCCAACAATAACACTCTGTTCTGTCATGAAACACAAGCTGATAGGTCACATTAACTACATGGTGCAGAAGATTGGTTGCTGTCGCCTGAACAGCCAATGAGCTTGCTCCTCAGCATTTCAAATGCTTAGTGTTGTTCTACGTTGTAACCTTGCAGCAATTGTTTTGGAGACCCTCCTCCACCCCACCTCCACCTGTGTTTAAGTCTGCTATAGGGGTTACATATATAA
This sequence comes from Danio choprae, assembly GCA_903798125.1. Taxonomy (NCBI): domain Eukaryota; kingdom Metazoa; phylum Chordata; class Actinopteri; order Cypriniformes; family Danionidae; genus Danio; species Danio choprae. Next base: position 5,967,783 of record CAIGQW010054459.1, read on the forward strand.
TATGTTTGCAGCAGTGTGTTATATTCTCAGACTAAAGGTCTGTGAATATACTGGCAGTAGCAAATCTCTGTATCAACCCAACAGCAGCAGCATAGCAGATCTATTCCTCCAAGACCAAACACATCAATATTGCCATATACATATTTATTACTATAGTAAATCTCTCATACAGCTATGATGATTCTTTTCTATAGGGCTTTCATAGGGAATCTGTGTGGTCACACCTTTATTTACCCTAAAAAAGAGATGGTTAACACACAAAACTAACCAAAACTTGTCACTGCATCAACATATTGTTGCTTTTTTGGTGATTTAAAGAAACTCTATTATCCTCCTTTTTAAGTCACACTGAATAATATGTTTGCTAAATAAATAAATAAATGTAAATGGCTTCCCAGTACTGAGTTATGGCTGGAAGGGCATCTGCTGCGATATGCCAGAGTAGTTGCTGGTTCATTCCGCTGTGGCAACCCCTGATAAATCACAGACTAAGCTGAAGGAAAATGAATGAATGAATGAATGCTAAATGTAAATGAATAAATGTTTTGTTTTTCATGTTGCTAAAAGACCAGCGACCTCCTACATACTGCAAAGCATCAACAGTAACATCCTCATTTAATAGTAATTTATTTTTAAAACTTGAATTACTGACATAGTAATAATCAAGGGAAAGGAAACTCGTACTCTTCAATAAGAACAAGTCATCTCCCACACTATAGTATGAATATCTAATGCACATGCTAGAATATTTCCCAGAGTATTCAGCCTGTGTTTTATCAAAGCTTTAGACTCTGTAAATTTCATTATATCGGTTCCTCCTCAGAGACCCTGTCCATCCAAAAGCATGAAAGACCCATCACAGGATTCCAGCTTATTCTCATGGACAAGTTTCCATGTATTCGCGTATGTCTTACTTTGTGTGTGAGTGTCTGTGAAGAGAAAAGAGAGCCTAACAAGCTTGAGTCCACGTGCCCAGCGATGGATGGCTCCCTCTGCTCTTCTCTACATTGGAAGCAGATGACTTTATCAGCGGCCTACAAAAACACAGTCCTGTCCGCTCATGCACACACAGAGTCACGGTCTGACAAAGCTCTCATCTCCTTCTCCAGTCTCCTGCAGAACAGAGGAACACTGAATGATACAGAAAGAACGAGGAGCAGAAGCAAATCCATTTCTCATTCTGAAGGCGCATTGATCAACTTGACCTACTAAAAGGAGTTTGGCTTCCACTCTGTACTGTAAATGCTTTTTTGATGATGCAAAGAAAAGAACTTTCAGTTTTCAGTATGATACTTGCCATTTCTTTGTAAATATCTGTTTCTAAATTTTTATTTGGTGATTTGCTACTCCGTTATTATTTGTAATCTTTGTTATTATTCATGAATTGCAAATTGGAAAAAAGCAACAACAGCAAACAACAAATAACTGAGAACACAACAAACAATAGACTATATTTTTTTGCATACAGATTGTGCAACATTAGAAATGTTTTTAATGTTCACTTCTGTTTAGTCCACTTCTGAATGGCTGAAGAAAAACAAAATAAAGACTTTGGAGTGGTCTAGTCAAAGACCTGACCTGAATCAAATTGAGATGCTGTGGCATCACCTTAAAAAGGCAATTCATGTTTGAAAACCCTCCAATGTGGCTGATTTACAACAATTCTGCAAAGATGAGTGGGCCAACATTCCTTCACAGCGCTGTAACACACTCATTGCAAGTTATCAAAAATGCTTGATTATAATTGTTTCTGCTAAGGGTGGCCAGACCAGTTATTAGGTTTAGGGGCAAACACCTTTTCACACAGGTCTATGCAGTTTTGGATTTTGTTTTCCCCTAATAATAATAAGCTTCAGTTAAAAACTGATATGTTTACTTGAGTTTTCTTTGACTAATATTTAAATTATTTTGATGTTCTGAAACATTAGAGTGTGACAAACATGAGAAAAAAAAGAGAAATCTGTAAGGTGCAAACACTTTTTCACACCACTTTATGCACATGCATTAAACAGAATATTCAATATGTCAAAAAGTTGTTTATTAGAAATAAGTGACTACAAATTTAAAAATACATTCAAATAGAAAACATCAAATGATCAAATAATTGCAGCCATATTCAAAAACTAATCCTAATTATTCCAAACATTTGACCTGTAGTGCAAGCATAAAGATTACAAACAGACTAGCTGAGAATAGTTCCCTTCTATGTTTCATGCCAAACCATCAAACACACACATGGATTAAACACACTAAAGGCTCTGACCAATGAGAGAGCCAGCCTTTTTCATTTTACTCTGCGGTCTCAGGATATTATAATTATTTCCCCTATTATAAAGCATGAGCAGAGCTGAAAGTAAAACCATGTGAGGTGGTTGGTGGATGCTGTGGGTGGGAGGTGTGGCTTCGACATTCAGCTCCACTTAGAGGTGGGTGTCTAAATAATGGAAAACCAGTGATGAACAGTAAGTAAGTATTACTACTTCAATTATTACTTAGGTACACATTTTAGGTATCTGTACTTTATCAGAGTATTTTAATTTTATGAAAGTTTTACTTTTGCTTCACTACATTCCAAAATAAATGATTGTACTTTTTACTCCACAACATTTCCTGAATCAGTAAAAAGGTCTAAAGGTAGGAAATCACCACATGATTGATGAACAATCTGATTTTTGTTGGTTAACCTTTTAGTTGGTTCACAAATAAATAAATATATAAATAAAAAAAAAAGGTACATTCTGAGCATGTTTTGTGGGTGTCAACTAATGCACAAAAAGTGTAACGAAGAAACACATCCTTATTATGGCTCAGAAGCGCATTCCAAAAAGAAGCTATTTTGATCCCACACCCTTCATCCCTTCGAAGCTGTCACCTTGGAGTGTAAACCCTTTAAAGGGGTTAGGGCATAGGGATGAGCCCTTCTGGATTGAACACGGTGTCACTGATTCAAATGATCATTTCAGAGTGAATCTACAGCCAACAACTCTCTCAAAATATACACATCCCAAGCGTGGATGGTCACGTATCGTGCGTTTTAGGTTGTATGTGGATGTGTTATGTGGACATTTTTTTTCAGTCTGGACAAGGAGGGTTTTCATTCTAAAATGAAATTTTAAAACAAAAACACACAAGTGTAAATGGCACATGACTACAAGTGAATTTCAGATATTTCAGATAACATTCGCTACAGTGGAGATCAGGTGAAGATGAAAGAACAAAATCTTTTTAATTATTGGGCAAGGGAAGACGACAATCTGACAATCTCAAAGAACAAACCTAAAAACAAATAAAGGAACTAAACAAGACACAGGTGATCATAACAAGTAATAAAGGAAATAAAGTACAGTGCATAATGAGAAACCACAATGAGTAAATCAAAACCAACAGAACATAATGTACAAATAAAAACAAACAAACAAATCAATATTAGAGTACAGTATGAAAATCAATTTTCATTGGAGGTTTTCTAAGTACATTTAATATATATATTTTAATTATTTTAACAATTAACTTTGAGTGAGCACAAGATGACAGTAAAGGTAATCAGCTACTATAAATATATAAATATTACTCTTAGGACATCAGTTAATGGCTAAAATCACATCTAACAGTTTTTGTTGTTGTTGTTACTAAGTGTTATTAATGCTATTTGTTATTTTAATATTATAGTAACATGATATTAGATAGTATTATATTAAAAATGTTAAAAAACTATAAATAAAAAAACAATATGCATTTAAATCTCAGGGATGAAACACACAATACATGTATGTTTTCCATGATATATGGCTGAAAACCCCTGCTCTACATCTAGTTACTTTTGTTTACTTGACATACCATGGTTAGAGGAAACGTGAACTGGGAAACTAACTGTTCTACCTGCTCAGAGGAGTGTGAATAGAGTTGATGTGAAGGACAGGCGTGAGATAGTCCTGTCTCAACAGCTCATGATGTCTGCACGGGCCAGTGAAACAGAACCTGTGCTCAGTGTGTGTTTCTGAAATCATCAACACACCAGTGACTCCGACACCCACACACTGTCTGGGGGAAACAGCAAGACTGACATGAACAGAGAAAAGCAAAAACGCATCTGTGGTCACAAGAAAAGAAAGAAGCAAAACACCATTATTTTCTGTAAAATTCAAAAGAAAGGAGAGGCTCTCTGGGATTCAGAGGTTGATGGGTTGTACTGTTATGCCAAGAGACATCATGCTACTTGTTGCATATAAATGTAGATTAAAAAAATATATGAAGTGCACCTCAAGTTAAAGGGAAAACAATCTCAAGATTTGACAAATGTATGTGCACTCACTTCCTTTTTATGCATACATGTGCTTTTTGTCCTCAAACAATTAAATAAAACGATGGTGCTTAAAATGGCAACATGTCTATTCATGTCACATGGGAGTAGTTATAATCTTTTAGGCTCTCACAATATCAGATTTGTCACACGATTATCAAAACAATTCACTTATAACAACAATTATATCACAATATCGATAGGAAGTTTGTTAATTAATGCGTGGTGAAATAACAATGAGCAATATATTTGTTACAGTATTTATTAGTAGGTAATGTAGTTGTTTTTGTAGGATATAACTTTTAATTTTAATAATTTATTATCAAATGGGGGCGACATGGTGGCTCAGTGGTTAGCACTGTCGCCTCACAGCAAGAAGGTCGCTGGTTTGAGTCCCGGCTGGGTCAGTTGGCATTTTTGTGTCGAGTTTACTTGTTCTCCCCGTGTTGGGGTGGGTTTTCTCTGGGTGCTCCAGTTTCCCCCAGAGTCGAAAGACATGCGCTGTAGCTGAATAGGGTAAGCTAAATTGGCCGTAGCGTATGTGTGTGAATGAGAGTGTATGGGTGTTTCCCGGTACTGGGTAAATCCTGTGTAAAACATATGCTGGATAAGTTGGCGGTTCAGTCCGCTGTGGCGACCCCTGATGAATAAAGGGACTAAGCTAAAGGAAATTAATATTACCAAATGGTAAAATCAGCATTAAACGAGATGATTTAATGGTTTACTAGGGATTTGTGTCAGTGCATTTTAACTACTGTAGTTACACAAGGGTAAAAAATTAAACCTTATTGCAGAATAACACTGAAATAAAATAAAATAAAAGGCATTTTTTATTTTTTATTTAACTTTTAGGGTAATAAATCATATCAATGAACACACACACACACACACACACACACACACACACACACACACACACA
>CAIGQW010054459.1:5996454-6012810 GCA_903798125.1 Danio choprae
AATAATAAATATGCCAAGCCATTTTTACGTTAAGTTCAAGTCCAGTTCTTGACTGGACTTGAACTTAACGTAAAATTATTTGTTTATTTACAGGGTTTATATATCCCAATAGTGACTTGCTATTCGATTAGTAAGTGCAATTTATATTACTCCTACATAATCATTATGTTGGCAAGAGAAAAACAACATAGGTAACTGTTATGCTACTTAAACTTAATTTGACAGAAAGCTGTCCTGTGTTGTGATTTGTTGCTATATCTTTAAATACTGGTCACACTTACAGTTGTCAAATAAATAATTTAAGCATTATATTTTCAATAATAAATATGCCAAGCCATTTTTACGTTAAGTTCAAGTCCAGTTGTTGACTGTCAGAGACATCTGGGTTGATTTATATCATTAATACTGGCAAGAAGCTGTGGTGTATCATCAACCTAAGCTGTCAATCAGATCTATAGCAACCAAACAAACTAACCTAGTAACCATAACCTAGTAACCTAGTAACAATGATATCTCAGCATCAGAACAGCTGGGTATTGGCTTGCTTGACTTACGCTAGCAAATGGGACTTCTTGTATGCTACACTTGGTAGCAGTGATTAGCTACATGCTAATGATGATTAGCTACATGCTATAACATGCTAGAAATGCTTACTAAGCATCGGGATTTGATCAAACATGTAAACGCGGCTTGCCAGTTAACAACCCAGTGGACCCTAGCAACTGCTTAGGAACCCCTCAGAACACCCTAGCAAACACCTAGCAACACCTTAGCAACCACCTAGCAACGATGCGCTTCCTGCCAACTGCCTTTGAGTCCCAGCGCAGTCACGTTGGCTTTCTCAAGCCAACATCAAAGCCTGTCAACGAATTTTAGCGTTGAGTCTCTCTGGCCATCCCCCTCCTTCCAGTGTCGAGTGCTCCACTTCCTTTAAGCGTTGAGTCTCTCCGCCTCTTTTTTTTCTTTCTTTCAGCGTTGAGTCCCTCCGCTACTTTACTTTCCTTCAAGCAATAAGCTCAGCTTCTATATTTTCCTTCTGCATAGGCCCTCACTCCCCAGCTCTGACTCCCGCAGGAGTCCTTGCCCCCGGCCCCCTCCTGCAGGAGTCTCCACTGCCCCCTTCCTTTCAAGACTCCTGCAGGAGATTGGCCCCGCAGCTTTGACTCCCGCAGGAATGATACCCCGAGCCCCGACTCCCGCAGAAGTCAATCCCAGCTCCCCAGACTCCTACAGGAGTCTGTTACTACCTTCACTCCTGCAGGAGCCTCTCTTTTTTCCAACCTTTCTCAATATTATATCCAGCAGCCGGATATAGCATTGATCTCCTTGCCTGTTGGGGGGTTCCTCAATACGCGGCTGCTGTCATGAGCAAAAGGCATTTTAGGGAGTTCTCGAGACCTACCTGAGCTAAAAACACCCCTCTCGCCCTGCAACTCAGGGATGATCACATGTTTATGACTGACTGCTGCTGGTCCCGCATTAGCTAACGCATGATTCACCAATCAGATGATTCCTAACTCATTATAAATAACCAGAGCTCCTTACCTCAGTCATCTTTGGTTTGAAGAATCCCTCTTTCAACCCCTACTCTTCCTTTTTTGTATTTCCTTGTTAGGGCAGCACGGCGGCCCAGTGGTTAGCACTGTTGCCTCACAGCAAGAACACCACTGGTCCAAGTCTCTAATAGGCCAGTCGACGTTTCTGTGCAGAGTTTACACATTCTACCCGTGCTCGCGTGGGTTTTCCCTGGGTTCTCCGGTTTCCTCTCACAGTTCCAATACTTGCAACATAGGTGAATTGACCAAACCAAATTAGCACCACAGAATCCGCAGAATATCTCTCTGTAGCAATCTCTAATTTGTCATTAGCCATAAATAGAAGGGGGGTGCTCGAGACCTACCTGAGCTCTCGTCCTGCAAACAGGAGGAAGCCCTGGGCTCGAGGATCTTATGAGCTCAGGGCTCTCTCCCAGGACAGCACGTCAAACACACTTTATAATCAATCATCAGCTAACTGTGAACTCTTGAAGTGATATAAAAACTACAGTACTTTAGTGTATAGAGCAACTAAAAGTGCTATTTAGTTAACTGAAAACAAGCAACACACGCTTTTGTAAAAAAAAATTAATGTTTCCCAGTGATGGGTTGCGGCTGGAAGGGCATCCGCTGCGTGAAACATATGCTGGATAAGTTGGCGGTTCATTCTGCTGTGGCGACCCCAGATTAATAAAGGGACTAAGCCGAAAAGAAAATGAATGAATGTTATATTTATTTAAAATTTATTTTAAGCCTGGTTACTTGCCACCCATGATACAAATTTTGCACCAATATAGTAATTATTTGATTGTGGCATCGTACCAAATTAATCTTTTTGTATTAACACCCTACTGCACACCACTATCTCTAAAGGGTTAGTTCACTCAAATCTGAAAATTCTGTCATCATTTACTCCCTTTACTTGTTTCAAACATGTCTGACATTTTTTCTTCTGTTGAACTGTAAAAAAAAAAAAAAACAGAAATCATTGACTTCCATAGTATTTGTTTTTTTTTATGGATGTCAATGGTTACAGGTTTCTTCAAAATATCTTTCGTGTTCAATAGAAGTAATAAACTCAGAAAGGTTTGAAACCACACTCGGGTGAGTTAATTTCCATTTTGGGTGAACTATCCCTTGAACCCTACAGGGAAATCCCAACAGCTCTCTCAGCACACAGAGTGTTTTCCAGCGACAAACCTCCTTCCTTTAAAAGAAAAATTGTCCTGCTGCCTCAAGACATCTTAGAGACATATTGTGGTTTATTTTGTCACCCGGGTTTGCCATCTGTGCCATTCCAATAGAGGCTGCAGACTGGTGAAGCCAAAGCCTGGGCGAGGAGGTCTGCTCGAGCCCCTCTAAAGCCCAGCCTGCTCATTAGTCAAATTGCCTAATGAGAGAGAATACAAATGGCCCCCTGCCCTGACAGGAGGAGTTTTGGAAGTGTCAGCGCTCCTGACCCGTGCTATGAGAACAGATGATGGCTCGCTGCTATTTTCAGCACCTTTTAATGACTCTGTCTCGGCCCTTGCCATTCCCCCTCCTTCAGTCTGATTTTTCGTCTTTTATTCATTTTCTGTCTGAACTTTGTATCGCTGTGCATCGAACTCATGCAGAGAAGATTGCTCGGAGAAGAATCGATAGTTTGCTTTGAAGCAACATGAGCTTAAGGAAAGAACAGAAATCCAAATTAAATATAGTCAAGATTGAGATCTTAGAAACATGCATGACTCTATTGTTTAAAACATTTTTTACAAGCTTTTCAGAGAAATGCAGCAACAAAACCTTTTAAAAGTTTGGACATAAGCTGAAGTAATTATATGTTCACTCTCATGTCATTCCAAACCAAAATTCCTCTCTTTTATATAAAAAAGCATAGCATAAGTTTTGAAATAAAACTTTTAATAGCTTGGGTGAAACTGCAATTACTTCATTTTTTTACCAGAAATTTTGGACTCTGGTAACTAAATAAATCATGTCAATGGGAATGTGATGTTTATGACGATGATATTAAGACCAAATTCAATACATTGTGAATACATGCATTATACAGAGCTAATTTTGACAGAAATTACTTTCAGGTCATGATGAACAATTAGTTTTAGTCATACCTTTTGACATTTGAATAGTTTTTTTTCTAGTTTTAATTGACTTAAAGGGATAGTCCACCCCAAAAATAAAAATGTACTCACTATTTAGTTTTGTGTTCAACAGAAGAAATAAACTCATAATGGATTTGGAAGCACTTTAGGGCGAGTAACTGATGAGTAAATTTTCATTTTTGGGTGAACTATCCCTTTAATTTCTATATTGGTTTTGATTAGCAGTAGTTTAAAATGTCTGCTGAGGGAGCGTTTACAAAGTATTTTTACAAAGCAAAATACAAAGTAAGCAACAATTGCCAAGTAAATATATCCAAAACTATTCAGCATAATATAAATTATTATAAAATTTACCATTGCAGTCAAATCTATAGCATTCTATAGCAAATTACAGATGATTACGACCAAATCCTGCCTTCAGATAAACCCAAATGAATTATATTAAACAATAAACCTCTATACAGGCTTTATTCAAACTCCCGAATAAGTGTCCGTCAGAGGAGTGTACTCTGCACGAGAGGCTGAATGGCCACTGACTAGAAATATATCCTTATAATAAACTGCATATTTGAAATCTAAAGAACTACTTTATCTCCTAAAAAGGTCTCAAAACTATAGTCCAACAGCCACAGTACTATAGTGAAACTATAGTGAGTTTAGTACTTTTAGGCACTCCCTGCAGGCTCATATATCTCACAGCTTTCAGTCAATCAGATTCAAGAACCAGAAACGATTTGACTACTGTGACATAACACATCTTTCGTTACCTTAGAATTAAACAAATCCTATTCTTTTTGACAAAACAGTTATATTTGCATTTATTATAACAAACAAATCAAACAGATATATCTGTACATTTTAAACTCTTACAGCTACTAAAGGAATCTAGTAAAGATCAGTGAGTGATTTTTCTCTTCATTTTTTATTGTTTACTTAATATAACTATATAAGTATATTATGCTGCTGTTTCTTTAAGACTTAATGCACAAATACAATATACTGATAGACATGATATACTGAGTTTTCTTTCCCATATACAGAATAATTGACATTTTGTCCATTAAAGTGAATAGTGAAAGAGGAAAGTATTGTTTTTCTGTCCAGGTGGATTTTATGTCAAGGAAAAACAATGACGAGACCAAGTAAATTATGTAAACTGTCTTTTTTTGGTAAATATTTAAACACATAAAAAGTGAAAGAACAAGAGGGAGATTAAAAAAAACACAAGGGGTGGGAGAGATGTATTAAGTTTATTTAGCAAAGAATTGTTATTTTTCCATCTGGGTGACAAGCGGCCCTTGAAATCTGGTAGTAGGTTGTGTGCCAGTAGGCATCACCCACTGGGCACTGATCTATCTGTCTTCCAGAGTGAAAGCAGAGCCAACTGAAGCCTGGCATCAAGCACACAGTTCAAGACTACTTGAGTGTAGTGTAATTGTAGCACCGCTCACCTGTTCTGTTCAAAGATATATATATAAAAAGAAAATGCTTTGCTAAAAGATTTTTTTTATAATTATAATTCTTTTTCCACTCCACCATGCAATGATAAAAGAGTACACAAAGAGATGGAGAGATAAATATTAAACACGTGTCAAGTGTTTGGAGTTCATGTGCTTGAAGTGCTAGGTGATTTTACCAATCCATCTGAAAAACTACATAAAAAATAAAAAAAGAAAGCAAAATGCCAACAATAAATAGAAAAAAAGAAAGCAAAATACCAACAATAATTAGAAAAGAAAGCAAAATACCAACAATAAATAGAAAAAAAGAAAGCAAAACACCAACAATAAACATAAAAACACATTAAAGTAAATACTATACAAATGACAAAAAAGGCATGTAAATACATTATTAAATAACACTCATATTTAAATAAGTAAAATTTTCAAATAATATACAAAACATATAGATATATAAACTAATTTGCAATAAAATAAAATGACAACTAAAACAGACCAACATCAATATTATTACATTTTAACAAAATAAACAAATAAAAACTACATAAAATAAATAATCAAAAATAAAACACACAAACACTTGCACAGCTATCTTTCGGTCTAACAACTATGGGTAATTCCCAAAAATGTTAGGATTTTTTTACTGTACAAACTGTATTATATCCCCATACCCCTAAACCCCACCATTACAGGAAACAACCTTTACATTTTCAACAATTTTTACATTTTCTAAATAATTGATCCTCTGTGATTGAGGAGCTGTTTTAAAATAGGGACCAAAAAAAGTCACCACAAGGTCAAAAGTAATACTGGTATTACTATACGTATATTACAATTGGTCCCCACTGCATCAGGAATACAAAGTACACACACACACACACACACACATACACACACACAAAAGCAAGGATAGAAGGTAGAATCGATCTCTGATTTGGATCGACCAATTAAACCGAGTGTGAAAACCACCTAAAGTATAACTAGCCTAGATCTAGGGATTAGCCTCATATCCTATAGCGATTAGTAGCAGCTCTGGCGTGTGAGAGGTCTAGTTGTACAGTAATTCTAGCACAGTGATCTGAAGTGGTTTTGAGCCTCTGAGTAAATGAGCTCAGCCTCTTCAGATCACGCATGAGCAGCAGAGCTGGCAATGGACCTGTCGCTAAATTGCCTGTGCCGGATGGGCCGCAGCAGAAGGCACAATTACACCAAATCCCCTCTTAATTAGCAGTTCTGTGAGTATGCTAACTCACCACACTGGAGCAGGAGGCAGTGCTTGGAAAGAATACTGCAGTGCACTAGAAAGAGAAGCAAATTAAGGCAAGGAAGTGGTGTGAGGGTCACCCGATCGGGTCACTGGCCGTATCTGCAGACTATTTTGAGCTGAGCTGAGCTTGCATCCCATACCTTCACTTAAGTTGCACCGGTGCGCTTACAGTAGACAATCACTGGCACAGAGCCCCGATAGATCCCCTTCAGAGCTGAGGAGTGTTATTAAGTTTTCCATGTTGGCGGCTACAGGGCGATGTAAAGTGGCACCTCGGCCTGGTGAGTAATGATGTGTGCCAGGACTCAGGTAGGAGGGATGACAGCATGAGAGGCCTCGTTGGCAGCCACTGGTGCAGCCATAGGACTATTCATCATCTCCTTAAAGCAATCTACCAATGCCGCACTGCCATTCCTCATTAATTATGTTAATCATTGTTGCATTACGCTTATCGTGACATGAGGCTCAGCAGACACTGTGGCAGTCGGAGATGGGAGTATGTGCACAAGGTCTGACAGCTGAAGTTTGACCTAACAAACAGTGAAAATATGACGCTGCGTGCTAAATTAAGCAATAGCTTGATTGACACTAGAAGGATGATTTGCATGCTGTAATGAACACTGACAAAAAAGTGCAGATTAAATAGAAGTGAGCAAAAAACAAAACAAAACAAAACATAACAACATAGAGGCCTCGTTAGCAGCCTTGTGCAGCTGTAGAACCATTAATCATCTACTTGAAGCAATCTACCAATGCCACACTGGCATTCCTCATTATTATGGTAATCTTTGTAGCATTATGTTCGTTGTGTCATGAAACTCAGTAGACACTGTAGCTCAGATGTAGCAATGAGATTTGAGAGGGTATGAATAAGCTTTGGAGGCAGCAGTTTGGCCTAACTAAGCAATAGATTGATTGAATTAAGATGTTTAGATATCCATTTTATGAAATTGAACTCTTGACAAAAGAGTTCCTTTTATTAAACTCTGACAAAACAACAAACCAAATAGAAATTGCATAGCATAGAACTACACTGCAAAAAAATATTTTTGGGGCTTGTAAATAAAGAAGAAGAAAATAAGAAGAAGGGCATTTAGAGGCTTTTACATCTGAACTTTTCATGCAGTCTACATCAACCATTTATTCAGAGAGCATGGCTGTAGGTACTCGGTCACTGTTTTTAGAGAATAAACTTCTCAAACAGCTGTAGACGAGACTCTTCGTATATCTGTAGACAAAGCAGGCGGCAGACTTTTCCAAACAGCCTTCGGGAGCTTCACATCCCCTTATCAGAAATGACTCCATTCCCCGGAATCTCATTGTGAGTTTAAATCGCACTATGTATTAGGGGCTCGTTAATAACCAACTTAACGAGTCCACAGACCCATTAAAAGATCTTTAAGAGCATATTTGATCATAAATCTCCTTAACCTATATTTAATGGCTGGATTTCGAGGGAAATATTTTTATCAAGTTCTAATTAGATGTGCGATAACAAAGACTGCTGAACATGAGGGCAATGGGAAGGCGAGACAGGCCCATCTATTGAGGGCGGCCATGTTTGATAGGCTGGAGAGTAATGAAGGAGCGGATCTTATTCTGGGCTAGGAGATGGACGGATGAGGAATGAGACCCCGGACTGTGATTAGGCCCACAGGCACGTGCCTCTCATTAGTCTTACCATCGGCCTAAATCACTGAGGAACTTACAGACACATTTGGAAAATAACAGACAAGCACATTTATATTTGTATAATGTGAGTAGAAAAGAACAAGACTTTTTTTTTCAATAGGTAATCATAACAAAATGGACATTACTGGGATAGCAAATGTAACTGTAATTAAATAAATAAATAATAAAAGAGAAAGGACCATAGATAATGGTAAAAATTTAATTATCAGCATATATATTTTAATGCTAAATAATAATAATAATAATAATAATAATAATAATAAACGTAAAAGATGAACCGTTTTGTCTTAAACTGATCAAATGTTTGCTGATTAAAAAAATAAATAAATAAAAGAGGAAATATATTCCCATAGGTAGTAATAAAAATATCTATATGTATTTCAACTAGGGCTGGGCGATTTGACCTAAAATCAAAATCTCAATTAATTGAACATTTTAACTAAATTACGATTAATGAACGATTATTTTATTTATTTCTTTTTTTTTGCCCTTATAGTTCAGTGACAGGTTTTGTAAATATGTAAATAAGCTCACATATTACAAGTGAGATGTTTTACTTGATTTTAAAATAATTGAAGGAAACACACACTATCTACTATCTATGATTATTTATTGAACATCAATGTTACACTGAAATTAAAACACATTGCCTAAAGTCACTTTTTTCTTATAAAAAATTTAAATAAATAACTTGAAAAATATTTTTTTTCATATAAAAAGTATAAAATAAGAAAATAAGCAGTATCTCTTTCAAATAAAATAACTTTTGCATATCCTGTAAATAATATTTTTTAATAATTTTAATGTAATGGAAAATATGTTGTCTCAAGGCATCTGATGCAGCTTCCAATCATCGTCAACGTAGTGCAAAGTAAGGCTCAAGAATGGGTCCATCGTCGGGAACCGGCAGATTTGCAACAACTTTAATCATAAGATAAACACAAAACAAAAGTTTCCATATGAAGCTCCTCCACGGGACTCGACACTTGTAAACACTCGCTCCAACGGGCTCTCCAGCTAATTATGGTCAGCAACAGGTAAAATTAAATGCACAGCTTTGCAATGAAATCAATCAATCAATTAATCAATTAACCTACCAGTCAGTCAATCAATCAATCAATAATAAATAAATGTAGGTAGTAGACAGTAACATGGTACAGTCCACATATTAACATTGATCCTAATACTTAAGTAATAATAAGATGCACTCCAAAGGAAGACTAAGGACAAAGTTTCCCAAATCCAGATGACTGCAGGAATAAAACCTCAGATGCAACATCACTCATAGGTATTCTGGTATTTGCCATCATGCACACAAGCAGAGCAAGTTGTAAACCCCTCTAACATCTTCCCTCGTCTCCCTCTACGTAGGCCACTCGAATAAATCACCAATAGCTTTTTTGGAAAAGAAGCCGTATGCAGTCTTTCATGCCCTGTCGCCAACCTCAAGTCCTTGGCTCCCTTTCAGAACGCTTTTTATTGCCCCGAAATTGCGCGGCTTAAATCGTGTACCCATCGAAAGTAAAACACAGCTGTAAATCTGGCCCTATGTCTATTCGCCAGATCCACCCCCCCCACCCCCCCACCGCCACCCATCAAATATCCATACACAATTCATTTAGGGCAATTTAGCTGATGCTAAACAGAATCAAGGTGAACTTTCAATGGGCCCTTGGCTACGAGAGAGGAGGAGCAGAAAAATGGAGGCCCAGCTTTGGGGGGGGGGTTTAATCAAGCGTCTCCTCAAGGCCACAGTCATCCAGCCATAGAGCAGCAGCCGCACTTAGCAGATGAGTTTGTGTGTCGCGGCCCGACTGCGTGTTCTCTAATCCTTCAGCCTAAAGTGTTTTGGTATTGTAAAATATGGCCGCACGGGTGGCCTACGCGAGATTACAGTCACGATTAAAAGCCTGTAGGATCCTCCTCGACTGAAGCCGGCCTACAGATGGAGATAAGATGAAACTTTTGTTTGAAACCTGATGAGAGGCGTCCTAATGAAAGTGCTAGCCCAAAAAATAATCTTTTTACTCTGTTGCTGTCTCAATTCGCACACTTTACATCCTAAATAGTATTCAAAAATAAAATTAGTATGTTTCAATTTATATTATGCTGCAAGGAGTATTTTGTCTGTCTACTACTGGTCTACTACAGGATTTCCGTTAGAAACTCGGCGTTTAGATCCCTGCATACTCAAGTGCATACACAATATTTTTCGTGTTGGATCTGCATTTGAACTACAAACATGGGGAAAAAGGTGTTAACAAACTACAAACATGGCGGACTCGCAAGAGCAATGCTTAAAGGTCCTGTGAAGTTCTTTGAAATGTGTATTTTTTATTTGATGTTTGACATAATCTCAACTGAAAAATAAAGAGAGGGTGGGACATAGAGTAGCTCCTCCCCTTAAAAAAAAGCAGCCAATAGCGTTTTATTTTTATGACACCTCTGCCAGTGAGAGTGGTTGAGAGGTTGAAGGGTTGAACCTCTTTAAGAGGTTGAAGGGGGCGGGGCATGTCAGATGGTATAGAGCATTTGATTGGTCAAGATTTGATGAGAAACTAAAGTATGAGGTGACGTGAAAAAAAATGTTGATCGATTTAGGCGGAAGTGACAAACTGTAAGCTTTGGATGTTTATATCAGTTTAATATTTTCTAAACGCAAATTTTTCCACTGTTTTGGAAAACATTGGCTAATAGATATCTTAAAAACAAACAGACTGAAACTAACAGCTTTTTTTATTTATTTATTTTTTATTTTACAGATTCTTTAAGGGTAGATGCTTTTGTTAAGATGTTTGAATAATTCTTAATTAATTTCTAACTTTCTGGAATATATGTTTTTCATGTTTTATTTCATCTGCAACAACAATGTGAACTTTTATAAAAACATATTTGGTCATTAACTTCTGAATTCTTAAAGTTATGCAAGCACCTAAGGAGACTTTCTCTGCATTAAAGTCGTGAATGACAGATTAACCTGCTGCTGCATCTCCTATTAAATTTGAAAGTAATGTTTATAATGTGACAAAGATGATTGACGGCATGAAACTAAGCAACATAAATATCCGTTAATGAAGAAGTATTATCTCCCAAATCTTGCATACTATTCTGTTATACAGTCAAAAACTGTATTGCTAACTATTTTCAATGAAAAGGCGCCAAGCTCTGCTCGAAAAGTCGCTAAATGGCACTAGATTACGTTATACGTCAATTAGCATATTACTGACATCATCACGTCCAACCGTTTTTGTTGGTTTAACAGCCTATGGTTAATAAAAGGGTATATATATTTGGTAACACTAGTCAAAAATACATACTTTTATGATGTAGTACAAGTCGAAGCGAACTGGAATGCAGCATGTGTTAATCAATCACAAAAAAGTACAGTGGATTTGGGAAAGGAATAATACACCTGTGTCACCTGACTACACTGTGCATAATAAATGTGTGCTTATGAATTATGCTAATGGAGTGCTTTCAGAACGAATCTAACAACAACGCTTTGGTCTCTGTGAATACAGCCAGAAACAATGCTAACTTTATCCACATCTAATGTACAGCAAGTTAACACTTAGTCAGTAGTGAAGCAGCTTTCACACCGGATGCGGAAAGCACTGTGCTGTGAAGCCTATTCATTTCAATGGCTTGCGCCACACAAGAGCAGTTTGTTGCTGTGCTGACTAAAATGGAAAAGCAGTGAAGCGCACCATGGTCAAAGTTGTAAACTTTGGGAAGTAACGTTTTTCATAAAAACCCAAATTTTAAAGCAACACAACAATATTTGGTAGATTTACTAGCTTAATCTTGTTTTTTTTCTTCATTTGACATATTTGACTATAACCTTGTTAATGTTAACTGCAGACATATTTTGTCCTTTTTTACTGCAAAACAAAATTAAACAGCATTTTCATTTTAAATTTCACTTCCATCAAATTTTTCAAAAGCAATTCAGAAATGCAAAATGTTAACATTTTCTACAATTTATTAATATTTGTTTTATTATTATTGGCAATATGCATTAATTTTATTAAACATATAAGTCAAAACACTGAAAACTAATGTGGAAGTGAAAAATAAGGTATGGCTATTAGCAGTAAACCTGATTTACTTTTAAACTGAAAAACTCAGACATTACAAACCTAAGGGTGTATTATTGGACTAAATAACCTGTAGACTGATCATTAGTGTGACATATGAAAAGTGAAACACAATTTGTAATAATAAAAAAAAAAGCACTACAATAATAAAATTTTTGCACTTAAGGGTTGCATGCTGAATGTGCTGTTATAGCCTGGAAATCAAATGTTGTCAGGATTTTCAGAAAATCGCTTTCTTACTTTCGTCCAACGTTACTTTCATTTCCACTCTCCCCTTCTTATTTAAGCATAAACTGCACATGCTTCTTAGAATTATGCCTGCTCAACAAACACTCCAACTGGATGTTTCTATGTGGTACATTTGTTCCTGCTGCTTGCAATAGCTCTACTGTGCTGTCTTGGCAGCGCTGGTAAACTGACGCCTCTCGACTTATCAGTAAAATTCTATAAATTTGATTTTTTTTTTATTGGCTTGTGTTTTTTTTAAATCAATCAAATAATAAGCTACATTTAAAAAGTCTTACTCAAAAATGGCACTTGCTGTAGATTTTGATCAATCTACTTATTAAAAAGGAGTTAAAACAATACAATTCTTGAGTTTTTGACAATTGTTTTCATGTTCAATTCACCTAAATTTGTAAAAACTAATACTTTAAATGAATTCCTTTCCAGTTGTTTTTACAGTGTAAAATTACTTTACATAATTTAATAAAATAATATATTTATTAAAAAGCATTTTATGTTTTGGTCTCGGTTTTCGGCTAAGTGCATCCTGAATTTTCGGATTTCGGTTTTGGATTGTAGCATTTAGTACAATTTTAACATGTAAAAAAAGAGTCATATTTCTTTTTACCATTTTAAGTGTTTGCGATAGTCATTCAGCCATTGAGCAGCACTTAGCAGATGAGTTTATCTGTCGCGGCCCGACTGCGTGTTCTCTAATCCTTCAGCCTAAAGTGTTTTGGTATTGTAAAATATGGCCACACGGGTGGCCTATATATGAGATTATAGTCACGATTAAATGCCTGTAGGACCCTCCTCGACTGAAGCCGGCCTGCAGATAGAGATAAGATGAAACTTTTGTTTGAAACCTGATGAGAGGCTTCCTAATGGAATTGTTGGCCCAAAAATAATCTTTTTTTTTCTTCTGTGTTAGTCAATCACAAAAAGAAAAAAAAAAAAACAGTGTGGTCGGGGATGGAAAAAAAAGTAGGAGTCATTTTGCATAATCAGTGAGCGCCATCTGGAACAATTAACGAAATTCCACAGAACTCCGAGGATCAGTCATATTGGCTTATTAAAGATCCTGAATTATAGGAGCAATAAATCCGTGGAAAAATGAAGCGTACCCCGGCCTGTCATCACTATTTTAACTTCAAATACGCACGAATATTCGATAAGGCTGAAAAGAAGAGATTAATATATGCAAATTAAGTCAAGCATTTTAACCCCTCCCCCCCAACAACTGTCTGCCATTTTTTTCCTGTCTCTTATTACGAGCCTTTATGTTTTATTCATACACCAGCTCACCTGTCATTTCATAAGCTCTAATATTATGGGGGGTATTATTAAAGTGCGTAAAGTGGCGCTTTAATTGGAAAGCTCTGTTGCATTTTTTTTTCTTCTTCTTCTTTTTTTTCCAATTATTTGGAGCAAATTAAAAGCAGATGCACATACTTTAATAAGGGGGACTGGTATCAGTTCCGGAAAATCAAAAATCATTGTCAGCCACCTCTGATATTTTGCAAACTCAAGGCTGTATTTCCATCTCTCTCTCCCTCTCTCTCTCTCTCTGATCACATCTTAATTGATCTTTCTTTAATTCACTGAGGAATAATTGATGGCCATTAAATGTTATATTTAATAAAAGGCACTTACTGCCTTTTCTTGATTAAAGCAATGGGTGTTCATTTGAGTACTATAGTGGATACTAAACATCTGTGAATATGTTCTTTTGAGTATTCCTTGTTTTTAAATATGGATTAATATGAAGAAAAGTGTCTTAAGTTAAGTTACTTGTAATTGAGTTCAATATCCACATACATTAAATGACTTTGTTTGCATAGAAAGTGTATTATTTGCAATTAAAATGTCAACTTTAATTAGTATGCAAAAATAAAACGTTACAATCTGGGTGAAATAATATTCCATTAATTCAGTGTAACAGTTTCATTTCAAAATGAAACAACATGCTTATTCTCAACTGTTCTAATTAAAATACAAAAACAATAAGCGATCCTTTTATTATTAGTTATTTTATAATTACTTTTACATTTTTTTATTATTAAATACATGCTCACAAATGGGTAAATCTAGTCGTTTTAATGTCATCAATTTTTACGAAGCAATTTTTGTTTTGAATACAGCTGACAATTTTTTGGTTTTATATATATTATATTGGTGACACGGTAGCTTAGTGGTTAGCACTGTCGTCACACAGCAAGAAGGTCGCTGGTTCAAGTCCCGGCTGAGTCAGTTGGCATTTCTGTGTGGAGTTTGAATGTTCTTCCCATGTTTGTGTGGGTTTCCTCCGGGTGCTCCGGTTTCCTCCACAAGTCCAAACATATGCGGAAAAGGTGAATAGAATAAACTAAATTGGCCGTATTGTATGTGTGTGCATGTGAGAGTGTATGGGTGTTTCCCAGTACTGGGTTGCAGCTGGAAGGGCATCCGCTGTGTTAAACATATGCTGGATAAGTTGGCGGTTCATTCCGCTGTCGCAACTCCTGAAAAATAAAGGAACTATGCCAAAGGAAATGAAATATATTATAATTTTATATTTAAATTATACTACTTTAACACTAACTTGAATGATATAATTATATCACTAAAATTATGTACTATTTGACTATATAAATATAACAGCATAATTATGAATTTATATTAAATATAAATTTTAATATTGTATATATAATGTTTTTACACATTCTGTAATGTGGCAATTGTAATTTATAATTTATTATTATTGTTGTTATTATTACCTCACTCTATAATCTCTGTCTTATTTATTTATAAATATGAGCTTAAATAATTAATGTACTTACTTTATTACTAATATATTTAGTGTATATATAATTAACAATTTATTTATTTATTTATTTAAAAAATACAAATTTGATCAAATGAATATAAAATAACATGTATTCTGTAGATCATAGAAAATGCACAGTTTGTATGTATAATAATCTCTGTTTGTTTGTTTTTTACTTCAACAAAACAACAAATTCCAAACTAAACGCTATTGCACTTTTATAGCTTTGACTCTTGAAAAGCCATTTTCATATCTATCAAACAATGTTTCATAACAAAAACAGTGGCACAGAATTACAGCTCATATACTGTAACAACCACAAAACACTGATTTCTAATAGACTTACAACAGACTAATAGACGTAATTCTTCATTAATGCTCCCAAAAAAGACTGTATTCGAATCTATCACCTCACAGATGTTGCGAAAGACTCTTTTTCACACCGATTCCTTTGCTAATTAGGAAATATTTCCTTCAACCCATCAAGCGAAATGAAATTAAATGACACCCAAAATCTGTTCAGCTTCAAAGAGGAACTGGCGAAACAAAGTATGAGGTTGAGAAGTCTAAAAAAGAGGCAACTTGTTAAAATGAGCACGACTGTCAAGTGAATGAAGGTTGCCAAATCTATGCGAATTAGTTTTTAATACTCAGCTAATAAATGTCAAGGCAGCGGCACCTGAAATCCACACATAAACGTGGCTGACGATGACAGATTCACCGACATGTCGAGTCTCTTGTGCTGGCCCTTTTTTTATTCTTTGTTTTTTTTTTTTTTTTTGCATGTGTGTTTTTTTGTTGGGAAGTGACGGAAGGTTTAATCAAGAAAGCAGGCAATTCATCAATCCTGAAGGAGCTGGTGCTATGAGGCTGACAGAGCGCACATGGTTTTAGCCCGGCTCGAACCCGGCCAGCTGTCAACATCCACACGCACATACATACATGCACATATGCCAACACTGTTAGTCTCCGATGATTAAGGTAAATCCAGTTGTGTGTTCGGGTCATGACTCAATTCATGAGGAAAAATAAAATAAAATAAAATAAAATAAAATAGAATTTAAATTTTAAAAATTTATAAAATAAAATAAATTGTTTTGAAAATTATATTAAAATAACATTATACAATATTATAATCATTTTAAATGTACATTTTATTACAATTATAATTT
>CAIGQW010054459.1:6049317-6066170 GCA_903798125.1 Danio choprae
TATATATATATATATATATATATATATATATATATATATATATATTCTTGCTCGCAATGGGGAATATGCTTGACCTTTCTGTTTATATTCTTCAGCTTTTGGATATAAAAACTTTGCCTGCCTTACTGTATATGGCCCTATCATTCAGAATGAAATGGCCGAAACCTTGATTCTATGAAGAAAAAGAGAAACCGAAATACACGCACAAGGCAACTTTATGTTCTCTGTCAATCCAGAGGTCAGATATCAGAGCGTGAGATGACAGTTTTATCAGGACAACAAACGGCAGCACAGACAAGAGAAGAAGCTCATCTTGAAGAACAACACTCCTAAAATCCATGGTTTGTGAACAGGACTGACCAGGCCCAGTCTGAAAGAAACTGAATTCAGAACGTTGATATACCAGACAATTTCATGCCAGATATATAATAAAGATAAACACTGGAAAACAATTTATAAAAAAAGAAGAAGATTTAAGAAATAATGTAATCTTCAGTAATTTTAGTCAAGGCTACACCATGCTAGTAGACCAGTGTTAAAAAATAAAACCTTCAACATAAACCCTTACTTTAGTGGAAAATACAAAAATCAACATTAGAGAAAAGCAATTAATATAGCACAATAAAACAATGCAACCAGCTATCCTGACGTTACAACAGTCAAAAGAAGTGTAGAAGCCCTTGCTTTGAATCACTTGAGAACATATGCGGCCACAGGACATCATTAGTATTTTACAAGTCATTACTAATCTCTCACAGACATTGCTAATCTCTCGCAGACATCACTAGTCTATCACGGGTCATCACTAGTCTATCACGGGCCATAAGTCTCTCACAGGTAATTGCTAGTCTTTTACAGACATCATTAGTCTCTGACAGGCACCACTATCCTCTCACTAACTTCACTAGTCCCCACACAACTTCACTAGTTTCTTACAGACATCACTAGTCTTTCACAGGACATAGCCTCTCATCACTAGTCCCTGTGTACTATACTATACCAAACCATATTACTCAATGGGATTTCATCAGGCTAATGACAAACAGGTTTCCCCATCAGACACAAATAAATTAAAGTTGTTTCATCAGTTCTCTGTCGACACAGCGTGCTCCTCAGCAACGGTTAGTCCAGCCAAGGCCGACAATGATATGACTGTTCAGTTTATCAGTAACAGAAACTCTCTTGCTCAGTATAATGGAGTTTGCTTTAGTTAAATTGTTTTGTATGATTTTGAGTCGTTTGGGATGCAGTGACACACGGCCGAATCTTTTGCTGAAAAGACCCACCGCTTTTGACGATCATAAATGTTCATAAAAAGTAATTAGGCTGCACGTATTAGGAGGTTTGCTGAAGTTGTTAGCTGAAGTGCAGCATCTTTGATAAACAATGACAGTTTGCGTTCATTGAAAAGTATGAATGAGTAGTAAATCCATATGAAACAGTTCCTTAAAAGTGACATTGCGTCTTCAGATTTGGGCTAGGCTATGCTTTGTACTCGCATTATAACCGAACCGCGCTCTAGCCCACCTCTTCCAACAGGGACAGGGATGGCCAACCAAACCATGCTCAGGCACGGCACGAACCACTGGCATTTGCAAAATGAACTGGAATATGGGAGTCAAACACGCCCTTCACGGTTTGGATATTCTACTGTGAGTACACCATTAGTCTGTTGAGGACGACTTTCTGGTCAACTTAAATGATTGACTGCAATATTGTAAAATCACCAATTTTGATTAACCAACTTCTCTTGCTGTGGCTGAAAGTCTCATCATTGGTTTTCGTCTGGACAACCTGCAGTCGGAAGGTTTTAGTCACTTTAGAATGGCTCTCCATCTTGCAATGTTTTTTAATCTTTATGTGTCAACGAATCATTTAATATGCATGATAAAATACAGAAGTGTGTGAAAAAACCCCAAAAATACTTCACAAGCAAGACTTTGAAATTTCAACCAGGCAGCAAAGGAAAGTGAGATTTGAACAACTCTACACTCAGAAGTCTGCACACACAGTGATTAGTGTCCTTGTAGCCCGAGGCAAAAAGGTTTATTTGCAGAACCACCAGCATTCAAATTTAAAGGGCTCATTAAACATTTATTCCTTATTGACTATGTTTAAAACATCTTTCCTATAACTGTAAGAGGCATTTAAATTTGAGGGCGTCTTAAAAGAGTCATACAAACAGTAAACATTGATGGGACTGCTGAGTTTGTGTGAAATGAGGCGAGAACTGCATCAAACCTTGTAATGGGACTCGTGAATGCAGGTTTCCTATTCTAAAACCTTACTTTATTCCTTCTTGGCAATGTGTTCTCCTCCCTTTACAATACATTTCAGGAAACTACATGTATGTTACATATATTATAATAAATAAGTTACATCAAATCAGTAGTACAAATAAGTTGTATAAATAAGTTACATCTAATTAAGATCAATTGAAAAACATTTTTTAACACATTGGAGGGTAAAGACACATTTTTGATAGCCTTTAGGTTTATATATATATCATTTCAAAATGTTGTTTTTAGCTGTTTTGAATCCCTGTCTGTATCTCAAGCATTGTAAAATGATGTATTTTAGTTTCAAAGTAGGCATCCTGCATTATCATTGACCACTTTTGGGCTATGCAACTGCTTTAACATATAGATATTATTCCTGCCTTTACTTTTTGTCACATTATATCATAAGAAGGGCCTCACGGTGGCGCAGTGGGTAGCACGATCGTCTCAGAGCAAGAAGGTCGCTGGTTCGAGCCTCGGCTGGGTCAGTTGGCATTTCTGTGTGGAGTTTGCATGTTCTCCCCGTGTTGGCGTGGGTTTCCTCCGGGTGCTCCGGTTTCCCCCACAAGTCCAAAGACATGCGATACAGGTGAATTGGGTAAGCTAAAATGTCCGTAGTGTATGAGTGTGAATGGGTGTGTATGGATGTTTCCCAGTGATGGGTTGGAGCTGGAAGGGCATAAGCTGCGTAAAACACAAGCTGGATAAGTTGGTGGTTCATTCCGCTGTGGCGACCCCAGATTAATAAAGGGATTAAGCCGAAAAGAAAATGAATGAATGAATGAATGAATATCATAAGAAAAAAGCCCATATATTACATTGGAAAAATAACAATGGTGTAAAAGCTCAAAGTATTTTGCAAACTTACAAAGTATTGTCAAGTAGCATACTGAATAAAACATGAAGATTGAAGCTGAAAGACTGACATGGCATGGTTTTGAAAAATTTACTACAATAAGTTTTTGTCATTCACAATATTATTTTATCATTTATTATTATCACATTGTTATTATTATGATTCTTTTTTCTGGCAGTGTAGACAGAAGTGGTATAAAAGGGAGTGATATTTTTGTTCACTGATATTTAGTAACTGCTAATATTAACGTTTTGACAAAATATTGTATATAAATGACATCCAAGCCAACAGGCATGGGCTAAGATCCACACAAGTGTTATTTGGTCTCAAATGCGTTCAATTCAAGTTGGTGCTAAAAATCCTGAAAACAAGAAAAGTCCAACGACATCTCCAATAAAACACTCTGTTACCTCCGGAGCCTCTTAAAACCAAGATCTTTTTTCACAGATTCACAGATTGTAGTTGGACATTCACGCAGACGTAGAAGCATGAAATGTAATAACACAAAAGTGCACAGTCTGTGATCACAGCAGGTATTCGTGAGGTGCCGATTCGCGCTCTGAGGTACAATTTATTCTTCTTCAACTTGAAAAGTGGCTTCAAAAGAGTGAAGAATTAACAGGGTGAGACGGAAGTGTGTGAAAGTGTGGGACTGGATGCAGGACGGCACACAGACATCAAAAGCTTTTCCCCTATAGCCGGCCTTTCTAAAAAAAAAAAAAAAAAAAAAAAAAAACAGCACAAAGGGCTTTATTCAAGCCACGAAAGCATGGTATGTTTCAGAGCTCGGGTCTTGCGCAAAAGTTCAAAGAGCAAAAACTTCAGACAAGTGTTTCAAGTGGAGCCCACTGGAACATCTTATGCTCATCATTGGATGAAAGCAACCAATGATCACGGAGAATTTATGTGAGAATATGTGAGTCAGATTGGACGCCATATTAAATTTGAAGTGAACAAAACTGAAGAAAAAACATAAAGATTGCTCGGTGTTGTACAATACTGTTGGCTTCCTGTGTGTTTGATCCTTCTGCCAACGATACAATGATATTATGTTTTGTCCAATGGAATTTGTAGAAAGACATTTTCTAGTGCACTGATATAAAATATAAGATTACGACATAGAAGAGCATGAAAGCAGACTGGTAAAATTGCTGCTTGCTTAAGCCAGAATGCCCCTTTGTGATATTCTGGTTCAGAAGAGTGTGCAAAAAGCAAACAAAAAAAATAATAATAAATAAAATAAAAAAAACAGCAAAAGTTAGCAAAGATTAATTTTGTCATATTAGTTAGTTCCTTTACTTTAAAAAGTTAGTAAATCAGTTGTAATTTGGAACGGTTAATTTTATAATTATATACATAACTCATTTATTTAATAATTGCAAGCCAAAGCATTTACTCACTTTATATATACACATGCCCTGCAATTCATCTCTCTAGTCCCATAATGCAATCTGAAGGCATGAATTAACAAAACACACCTGTAAATCATGAATCCCGAAAAATCACAGATTTGTTTTTACAGTGTAGCACAGCAAAAAGCTAACATCAAAATGCATTGTAATCATGCATACAGAGTCTGATTTGTGTGCCATCTAGATGCTATTTACAGTATGTAGAGAGGTACAAATCAGGCTTCACATTATTTGGGATGTTCACTGTTTTAGTTACAGAGCTCAAGTTTTGTAAACTAAACAACCAACAACTGCAACTTCCAAAGCAGTATGAAATATTAAACAGACTACATTGCCATATCTCAAATCCTCATAACTTGTTCAGCAGCAAACTCTTGAGGTATTAGCACTGAACTGGCAACCCTGTTGTAAAGGCACTGATATATAAGGTGAGCAAAGTTTGTCGGGAAAAAAAACAAAAACAAAAACTCCATCTAAGCTTGGCCCTAACAACACAGCAATGCCAGGACCTTCAGGCACACTCAGATAAGTTGGCACCATCCACATGCCCTCGCCAACCTCTTAGCTTCATCAACCATTGGAGGGGAGCCGTGATTGTTTATTTACTATTTACAGAGGAAAAACCCCACTACTTCCTGCTCATAAATAATTGACATGTTTGAGTTGGATGAGGTACAAAGTCACACTCGCTCTCTGTCTTCTGGCCTTCGGGCTGTGTGTTTGTGCTGTGTGTTAGACTGAACTCTCCTCCTGCTTCAGCACTTTCTGCACCCCATGTCTGTTCTGTCCCTGCCGAACTTCAGCTTATCCATGGAAATACACGGAGTTCTCTTATGCTACATTCTGCTCAGCATGAAACTAGAAATTTTTTTAGATTGTTGAATGCACTGTAAAAAATGCTGGGTTCCACACAAATCCCTCATGTTCAATTCCCAACACAAATCAAATAAGTTAACTTAATTATTTTATGTTTAATCCACTTAAGATTGTAAAAAACGATTAAGTTGTTCCCAAAAAAACTTCAACTCATATTAAGTAAGTAGTTTG
Organism: Danio choprae; assembly: GCA_903798125.1. NCBI lineage: Eukaryota > Metazoa > Chordata > Actinopteri > Cypriniformes > Danionidae > Danio > Danio choprae. The sequence goes on from CAIGQW010054459.1 coordinate 6,054,912, forward strand.
AACAAGCAGCAAAAGTTTGTATTTTTTTGAGTGTGTCTCACATCTGATGAGACTCATTGAAAACTCCTGCTGTTTAAGGGTGGCAATGTAGCTCATGATTTTTTTACTGAAGTGACTTACCTGGCAACGCTATGAATACTTGTGGAGGCAGAAAATATTTTCTGCATCGTGTCGTGTGACTTGGAGACTTTTCCCAGCTGATACCAAATCCCCAAACCATTCAGCTCTCTGTGGAAAATGATATAAAAATGTATAAATGTGTATATGTTATAATAACTACTGTATATGTTTAGGTATGTACAAATATTGATTGACATGCATGTTCAAAAGGTTGGTTCAGTTAGATTTTTTAAATAAATAATATTGTTATTATGGAAAGAACACATGTTGTGATGTTCATGCAAGTGTTTTTGACTTCAAGTTTTGTGCACAGAAAATAATGTTGACAAAGCAGTCCCTGTTCACTTGTACGTTAAAGCCCATTATTACAACTAAAACACTACTGTTTAAAAATCAGATTATGGAAAATTTTCAGATTATAGGTGAAAATGGTGATATGTAAGCGATACTAATTACTGGAATACTAAAATTATACTAGAATACTATATATATATTTATTAATTTTTTTTCCAACAAATAAATAAATGTTTGCTGACCACAACACACACAATTTCGTTCACTTTTTTATGAATTCAAGGTACTTTTTAGAAAGGACATATAGTATTAAATACAAATAGTAAAATTGAATGTATAAATTGTATGTAAAAAAGGTTGGACCACAAAACCAATTAAAAGCATATTTTTTGGGAAATTGAGATTTCTGCACCATAATCTTTATATTTAAAAATTGCCTTTAAGGATGTCCAAATTAAGTTCTTATCAAAAATATGATAGCTAATCAGAAATTGAGTTTTAATTTATATTAACTGTAGTAAACTCACACGTTTATTCATGGAACATGATCTTTATGGGATAGCGAGAAGCTGTCCCTATACACCTTCTCGTTCGCTCAGGTCAGTCGAAAGCTCAGAGGGGATGGGGCTTTTGCTGTGGCCGAACCTAAATTGTGGAATGGGCTGCCGTTGTATATTAGACAAGCCTCTTCCATTACTGTTTTTAAATCACTTGTTCAATTTGGCTTTAAGCACAGCGTGAGATGTTGACATTTTAGGTTTATGTTTGTTTATTTGTATTTTAAAGTATGTGCTACGCTTTGTTTTTCTCTCTATTGTCAGCACTTTGGTTGTTTTAAAGTTCATTATAAATAAAATGGAATTGAATTGAATTAAATATGAGTAAAATCTATCATTTTTTACCCATACAGTCTATTTTTAGCTTTAGCCAAAAATATACCCATGCAACGTAAGGTTTTGTGGTACAGGGTAACAAATGATTAAAAGTGACAGTAAAAGTAATATTTATGTATGTTACAAAAAATATATTTTTAAATGAAAGCTTTGCTGAATATTTACAGTTTAAGCATACAGATCATTCTATTAATCAATAGATCCTGAAAAATCCAAATAATAATGATAACAGTTAACTGTTTTCAACAATGATAAAAATAAGAAATAATAAAAAAACATTTTTTTTGTCTTGAGCAACAAATCAACATATTAAAATCATTATGTTAAAATCTAATACATACACCTGCAATAGCAGCCAAACGGCCTATAGAGACAATATCTTCCCACTCTATATAGTACGAAGCATAAAAAAAATTGTCATTCAAATGCCATCTAATATCTCTAAGACATGTCTTGGGTGGCTTTAAACACAGTTGGAAAAACTACACCAGAAAAGCAGGTTCCCATAATGCCTATAGCAGGCCGCAGGCACTGTGGGGCACCAGAGGAAACACAAGCCGGTCAAAAAAACACCGGCAGACCAGAACAACAATCCACTTCGCTTAAAAAATGACGATTCAGACAGCATTATAAACATGGCTCCAGGATATTTACTTTGGTACTACTTTCCCCCTCAGAGGGAATAGTGACTAAAAAAACATCCACATCAAACACACACAGAAATAACTCTCATGTTTGTGATACCAGCACGCTCGCTTTATCCAGATATATGATTTCTTACCCTATAAATGTATAATTAGCGAGGCTGTGCTTTGATTTTCCCTGTATAAGCACATCGCAGATCGCCGTATCGGTGCTGTTTCGGGGGACGAACTTCACACACAGCCGCTCCTTCCTCAAAGCCTGTTCCTCTGAGACAGAAAGAGAAATAACAGTCATAACATAAACAGCCCTCGTTATGTCTTTCATTTATCAGAAGTCTAAAAACATTTACACCAGAATCCATATGTGCCTTTATATCTTTCATAGATTCAGAGCTAAAATCAATTTCCTTGACCTGCTTGTGTTTAGGAAGATGTGTAAATAATGACACAACAATGTGTTTTTATAAAAATATATATTTGGTGTATTTAGACAGAGACATGTGCATTAATATTTGAACACCTTATAAATGCAACATTCTGTGTCTTGAGGATCAATAAAAGCATATGTATGAAAACCTGTCAAAATTATATTAAAAAAATGCTTTTGGGTGCTGAATGGGAATTTTTTAGTTTTTAAGGATTTATTGAGTATATAGAGAGTTGACTAAGAGTTTTTAAAAAAGGGCAATATAATCTGCTCCCACAGGAAAATGTAACCATTCTGTTTGGGAAGTTAGTGGATTATTTGTATGAGATTGAATTTGTATTTATAGATGAAATTAAGCCCCCATAACTGGGGCATGATTACTTTGCACAGAAACGTATGAACAATATTATACTTCATTTTATGAATTATTTCATTCATTCGTTCGTTCGTTTGTTTGTTTAAAATATTTATTATTTAATTTAATCCTACTGGTTTGTATATATTCATTCAATTAATTCTATTTTATTTAATTATTTTAATTGGATTTTTGATCATTTATTTAAACCATATTTTATCATATTTCTTGCATCACTTATTTTACAAATATTATAATCATTATAATTTGTAATCATTATTTATTTCTTATAGTGATATGTGTATATTTATGTTAATATGTTCATTTTATAAATCTTATTAACTAAAGCAGGGTTTCTCAAATGTATTTAATAAATTATATAAATGATCCCAATTTTAATTCAAATAACTAATTATTTTTATCTGATTAAATCAAACAAATAAGTACAGAATAATTTGATTCAAATGAATATGAAATTGGAAAAAAAGAAAGAAAGACTATAATGAGTAGAAATGGTAATGTGAGGATGAGGAAGTTAATATGAATGAATATGGTGTTTTTTGACAAATCCATGGCATCTGAAAGAGTGAGAACTCCCAAGTCAATATATATTTTTTATTTATTTATTACTTTTTTTTATCTTCAAACTTTTCCATGGAGCCCTATACTTCATTGTGACCCCTCAGGGTCTCCAGAATGAAAACCTCTACACTAAGCAGCTAAAACCACCTACAGTACTTCCTAAAAAAAATAATAATAAATAAATGTCCCTATTTCCCCACAATTTATTCCAACAGACAAGCTAAAATATGCATTAATATTTAAAACCCTTATAAATGCAACCTATACGCGCCTTAAGCTCCAAAACATCACAGCAGTATATGAAAGCCCATCATAATTACATAAAAATGCCACTGGTTGCAAGAAGGGAATCTTCAGCGTCAATGATATAACCAACGTCACTGAGAATGAAACGACAATACAGTGGCGGTGGCATCTATTAAACATGACTTTACCACAATAAAGTGGCGCATTAAAACCAGCACCCGACGAGACTCCATCTTCCTTTTTTAGCAATTCCTACCAGACTGGGCCATATTACTCCTGAGCCCGTCCCATTCGATTCGAGGCAGCGTCAGGGGCGAGGGCCGTGTAAATGCAATAATAATGAAAATAATAAACATGCTGCCCTCACTCCCCATGCCAAAAGAATATTGCGGTGAGAGGAGAAGAGAGAAGACGAGAAGGGGAGAAATACGTAGCACTCAAAAAGCACTAAAGCATCAAGGGAATGCATTTCATTAATATTAGATAACCACCATCCACTCCCGCTCTGCACAAATAAATACATAAATAAATAAGCACATCATAAAGAAAAAGCTGGGTTCTGGCAGAGATAAACAATGACTCATCGTTCTCCTCTCCTCCTTCCTCCAGGGCAAAATGTTTATTTTACTCGCTCGCGCTATCATAAATTAAGCTAAACCTGAGCCCATGAAACATTCACATTCACAAGCTCTGGAGAAGCGCTCCCTCAGGATGACTACAGAGAAGAGAGAGAGAGAGAGAGAGAGAGAAAGAGGATGAAAGAAAGAAAACAGTATTTTCTGAAGGAAACCGTGCTTACGGGTATCCATGGTGTCTTGGATGGGAGTGAAGCCCTCTGGCAAACAGTCCTTCAGGTCCATCAGCTTCATATCCACCACCACGTTGCATAATTGCTTCTGCCACAAAATTTAGGGATATAATCATGATTATACCAGTTGAAAGCATTATGCCAATGAAAGCACTTTTCAAAGACTGTTGAAGTTATGTGTGAAACCAGGCGCTTTTCAATTATGCATGATTCGCACCTGGGTCTGAGACCAAAAGTGTTTTTTAAGCATCAAAACAATAAAAAGTGTAATACTGATTTCGTTTTGGGTTCTTTTAAGTATGTCTCCTGATTTTTTACTGTTATTTCATCTATCATACTCGAAAAAGTGTCATTATTTGTAGCAATAGTTTTGTATGGCAAAACATTATAACAATTTAGTTTAAGGATAGATTTTTACTACAAGTTCTTGAAAGTTTTAATATATAGATTTTGTTTTATGTATGTACATTTATAAAGCTATAGTTTGGATTATATAATCTTTGCATCAAATGACAAAAATACTTGCAATACTGTTTAAAATCTATTGGCAGGACAAAACATTTGACTTTTTTCTCTGTTCTGGCTGCCGTCTCACAATTGTTTTTCTTTTTCTTATTTGAAAGTCATGAAAACACTATTGTGGAGCCTTTCTTTTAATATTTGAGCAAATACAACATATAATACCAAACAACAATAATACCAAACTATGATGAACTTCGAGATTTGTGGAAATGTGAAAATGGTCCATAATCTAGTGGCTTATTATCTGCCTATTATTGCGATATTGGCAGTTCAGTTTGGGACGACTACCCCTTTTATTTACATTTTTAATGTTTATATTTTGTCTCTAGTCTTTAAAACAGCATAGGTTTTTTACCTGTTTTCAATGTTTTCAATAGCTTAAAATAAAGGTGACTTAGTTACACATGTTCCATGCACTTACTGTAGTAATTACAGTTGTGCATAATTACATGTAACTAACCCTAAACCTAACCCACAACCTAACCCCAACCATATAGTAAGTACATGTAACTTAAATAAAGTGTAACCAAAATAAAACGTAGTGCTTTTATATATTCAAACAGTACAGCTCAGAAAAAAGACATTATTTCACCCATATTTTTACATTTTCTTTTCCCAAATGATACTTTGAAAAATTGAAGCATTTAAACATGAATATATACTTGAATTCAAAATGCGTTCTATAGATATAAAATCCCTTTTTAAAATGTATTTTGATGCAGACACCACAACGGGACGCCTCGTCTTTGACCCACCTACAATAAAGAAGGCTGCTGTAATATTTTGCGCACAGATTTGTTGAATTGCTGCCCTCTTTTAAGCATGCGAGCACCTGTGCACTAGCCATCATCTTCAGACATGGCAGCAAGCGCTCGGGCCAGTCGGTGGCAGGCCAAATTGCTTGTGCTTCAGAACAGGGAGTACTTGAAAACAATCAGGAGCTGTTTAGTTGACATTTTCAAGCATGACTTTTTCCCTCAGCCTTTCCAGCCTGCACTCATTACGCTTCCATTTTTCGCGGTAATAAATAGCAATAATGCAGCAAAAGCCCTGAAAGAGTGCAGCAAGCGTGGCGTGACGTGATGAGTCCGACATTCTGGAAGCCGTCGCTACTGTTAGCCGGCAGTTATTACCACTATGGACCATTTTTATTCATAGTTCTGACTGGAGGGTACAAATATGGATGAATGCTATTACTATGCATGAGGTTTTGTTTTTTTCTTAACACGTCTTTTTTTTTTTTTTTAATAAAAGACGCGGGAGAGATTTTTCCCATCAGGACCTGACAAAGGGCCATCTACCTCCAACCCTGAGTATGATAAATCACAAACTGTTTACTTCCCACCACATAATTCACTGGCTAATTCTGTAGAATCTGTTTTTGTCATAGACAATTACAGTGGGGGCCACTTTGACTGACAGACAAAATAGCCTTTGTTGATGGCGCTGCCATGTTTTATTAGCGTCAGGGACTTCAAAACAGTGCAGACACACATTTTAAGACTCCACGCTGGAGAGGTGGCAGAGGGGACTGATGTGCTACATACTAAAACTGTAGCTCTTCCTGAACTTGATCAACAGGCAGGAATTGGTCTGGGTAAAGCAGCCACAGCAATGCTTTGCAATGTCATTTCTGAATCTCAGAACTCTCCCGGAGGTTAGAGTTTGAGCGAGCCCTGTTTTTATCAAGATACACTCACTGCTTTACAATGGCCTGTGATGCATTTTTTGATGATGATAATTAAATTAGCTTGCACACCAAATGGAAATTCTGTTATTAATTACTCACAGCTGTATAATTACAATCCCCTGAGACACTTGTCCATCGTCAGATATTTCAAATTAAATTTGACAGACCATCTCTCTTGAATGGATCAGAAATGGTCCTGAGATGTTCAAAGTTAAGAAAGGGGAAAATATTGTCAAAAAAATTCCTGGTGAATTCAGTGGTTCACCACATCAAAACATCAAATAATAAAAAAAATAAAACAATAATGCACCAACAATTTAACTCACTTGATATAAGCAGGTACTGTTGCATATAATAAATGTGCTTCCGAATGCATTTCCATGCTGATATTTATTTTTTAGATACATAAACATGGATATATACTGCAGGAGCTTCTAACTTTATTCCAAAAGTGAAGGCTTTTATAGAATCTCAAGACAATATTAATATATATGATTTGTAAAGAGTATGTATTTGCTATGTATCATTACATTTTGATACATTTGGATGTTTAACAGAGCAACAGCATTTTCCTGCAAAGAGATATACTTTGAGACCAAAGATTAATGTGAGATTAATGATTTACTACGTGACAGAAGTAGTCAAGAATGTGTTATGAAATGATTGGCCCTGTCCTTGAACGTGGCATAATATAATAGTGATATTTAATCATCTACAGAGCAGATAGATAGATAGATAGATAGATAGATAGATAGATAGATAGATAGATAGATAGATAGATAGATAGATGATAGATAGATAGATAGATAGATAGATAGATAGATAGATAAATAAATAAATAAAACACTCTCAATAAAACACTAAAAATAATGCTACAGACCCCATGAAGGGATTAAAAAATATGATAAAAATCTGTTTGGTTACCAACATTCTCCAAAACATAATCTTTCATGTTTAAAGGAAGAATGAAAGTCATACAGATTTGGAATAACATGAGAGTAAACAATGACAGATATATTCATCATATTTTCATATATATATGAAACATTTCCTTGTGGCCCCCAGACATCTGTTTGAAACACTTGCAACAAAGAAAGTGTTTTTTTTTAAATATATGGGCTGAGATAAAAATAAAAAATATTCATTATGTTAATCAGCAAACAGCATTTTGTTACAAAAGCGCATATAAAAAAGAAAAAGCAGATGTACTGGTGAGATGTAACACTGAATAACAATGACCCACCAAAACAAGCCTATTAACCAGAGCTTATTTTTGCCATTTTAACAAACACACATGAGCAAGCTCTCAGCAGGCCAGACCCACTTACGAAAACTTTTCACTACACACACAATCAGCATATTTTAAAACTTACAAGTCCAGTTTCACAAACAGGGCTTAGCTTAAACCAGGCATAGGGCTTCAATAGGTTAATTATGTAGATTAAGCATAAACATTCCTTAGAAAAACACATTACTAATTTGTGTCTTCAGACTAATCAAGGACACGGATTAATTTTAAGATCTGTCACTGTCATTTTCAATTAAAACAGCTCATAATGCAGTCGTGAGGGAACTGTAGGTGATGACATGGAAACCAAATTCTGGAGGTTTAATAAACAAACAGCAATAGAATGTACATGCAGAGTCGTAGTCATAAACAGGCAAATGTCAGTACAAACGATAAGGCAGTACAAAACAGGCAAGCGAAGCAGAGTCCAAAATCCAAAGAAGCAGTGGTCAAAAGGCAGGCAAATGATCATAACAGTAAGGCAAACACAATAGTAAAGAAAACACTCGGTAAGGCAGTGGAACTGGCAATACTTTGCAAAGAGAAGGTCTACCCAGTGTGTTTATATATAATGGTAACAGGAAGTACCACCGAGGAAGCGCAGAGTCAATAAACTGGTGAGAGCTCCGTCTGGTGGTGGGATGAATGAGTGTCTGCCTCATTCGTTACAGCAGTTTAGTCCAGGATCTGCTTTAAGCCTTGTCTATGAAACTGGGGGATAGTTTTATATACAGTTAAAGGCAAATGATGAAAGTTGAATTCTTTTTAAAATATAAAGAGAAGTGTGGAGTTTGCATGTTCTCCCCGTGTTTGCGTGGGTTTCCTCCGGGTGCTCCGGTTTCCCCCACAAGTCCAAAAACTTGTGGTATAGGTGAATTGGGTAAGCTAAATCATCCGTAGTGTATGTGTGTGAATCAGTGTGTATGGATGTTTCCCAGTGATGGGTTGCAGCTGGAAGGGCATCCGCGGTTCAAGGGCGGTTCATTCCGCTGTGACGACCCCAGATTAATAAAGGAACTAAGCCGAAAAGAAAATGAATGAATGAATGAATTTATTTTGTCTTTGCTGTGCTGACAGTATAAAAAATCTTTAAAAAAAAGGAGGCTTATAATAGGGAGCTTAAAATATTGTTAAGGTTTAAAATGATTATTATTATTTAAAAAATTCCAGCCAAACTAAAAGAAACAAGATTTTCTACAGAAGCAATACTATAGAAAATACTGTAAATACTTCCTCACGCGGTTAAACATAAATATTTAAAAAAAGAATTATAATTTCATAAAAAGGCTAATAATTTTGTACATGATTCTAAGATTATTGTATTGCCATTTCTTAAGATCTTTTTAATTTGCCATTCATTCATTCTTTCATTCATTCATTTATTCATAAATTGTAATTTAAATTTAACACTTGGGATATGTTATTATTTGCAGCCTTTAACCCATTTAATTGGTTTTCATTAATGTTTTTACACTATTTGCAGAAATAGTTACACTCAGCACATTAAGGACAAAAATGTCCTAATTGAAATCCATTAAAATTATGGTTCTGAATTCCACACTCACTGCTTTTGACTGCAGTTAAAAGGGTTACTAACTTAAAAATGAATTTATTTTGGTAGTTATCATCAGGAAAGATGCTGCAGGAATCAATGTCATTAAAACGGAAATAAGTATTGAAATATAATAATATTTTATGACCATTTTTTATTGACAGACAAGGGATCATTTTATAGTACAGTTTTTTCCAGCTGCGTACACACATTTTCAAAACAGTGTCACCTTTTTTCAAAACTCTACACACAATTCTCAAAACTGCACACACAAAATGCCTCACATCTCCTTCAAAATGCCATAAACACGTCAGAATGAAGCATCGCATCAAATGGCAAACACTTCTTTCATAATAGTAAATGTTTGGATATAGCATGTAAACACTGTTGTTCTAAATCTAAAGCTCTTTGATCTTTCATGGGCTAAAATATAATTGTTTTATTCTTTAGAATACAGTAAAGAACACAATTGTGTGTGTGAGGTCTCAGGGGGGCAAAGCATCCATTGCCTGGAGAAGCATCATGCACGCATACTGTAGGGTTGGCCATCATACACTTTACAGCACCAGGCTGAAAAGAATTTCTCCATTCTTTTCTAGAGAAATTTAGGATTTAGAAAAGGTGAATATGGGGTAGGGACAAAACTACAAATCCTGGATGGGTGGCAAACCAGTTTTCTTTGACCTATTTATAGGCCTATACTAAAAGCAGTGATTGGTTAGTGATCAGTAAAGAAATTAGTGTTTCCACATTTGAGGAGAGTGTGTGTGTGACCTGGTGAATAAGTGTTGCATTTTGATTGGTTGTATTTGGAAAAGGAAAGCAAGTAGCTTCATGTTAGATTTTTGTGTTTTACATAGAGCTTTGTGTTTAGTGTTTTAAAAAAAGCTTATAGTTTTGGAGATTTGCTGTGTAGTTTTGCATTTTTAGTGAGATGTTTCAGAAATTGTGTGACATGAAAAGATTTTGTGTGTAAGCAGTTGGAAAAAACTGTAATTTGCAAATAATAAAGTTTAAAGCATTAACATAGAGATTCAAATATTAACCATAATTTTGCAATACCATTGTAGCCCTAAAGAAATTTGATCCTAGAAAAAGTAAACGTATGTCAATTTCTTTTTTATAACACATGCTATCTGTTGCCTTTGCTTACACTGCAAATCGAGGAACAATAAAATCAAGCTTTACATCGTTCACCTTAAATGAAGACCGATAACCCGAGCAGCATGACAGAGCCACCTGTTTCACACTCAACACAGATACATACACATAAAACAGCGCTCGTTCTCAATTTAGCTTAGCCAATCCAGAGGTAAACGTTCAAATAGTTTCAATCCACAGAGGAATCTTTTAAAATAGGTGCTGCTTTAGTAGGCATTTCGGATGGCTGTTTGATGTGTCATATTTCATAAGCGAGAATCCCCATAACCGAAAGTTTGACATTTTTTGGATGTTTCCTCCATCTTTGATGAATGGCTGGGAGGTATTCACAAAAATCTACAGGGACCAGGTTAATTGAGCCAAATGAAATCGTAAACTACTAACGCGGAGAGCTGCGTTTATGAATAATCATAAACCAAACTCCTTCGGGAGAACTGGAGATCAGCAACAAATTTTCAAATGTAAGCATGCTGGGACTTCACACACTTCAAAAATGAAAAAACAAAAAAATTATAATAATTAATAAATCTCAAACCATCATAAATTCAGAGAAGTATTTACATTCAGTTTGTATACTTGACTTTAAGTCAAGACGGTGCAAGTTAATAGAGTAAATAGTTTAAAAAACTAATAATAATAATAATAATAATAATAATAATAATAATAATAATAATAAT
>CAIGQW010054459.1:6100015-6127311 GCA_903798125.1 Danio choprae
AAGAAAGAAAGAAAGAAAGAAAGAAAGAAAGAAAGAAAGAAAGAAAGGCTATGTTGACCATTCTGATGCTCGTTTTCATCATTAGACCAATATGGGTTGTAAATACGAAACTGATTATAATTAACTGTTAATTTAAGCTCCATATCTTCACTTTTTTTCATAAATCAATCCTTTTGCTCACTCTTTATGTCTATCTGTTTTCACCAATGAAGTTAAAAAGTGCTTGTGACTAAATCTCGTAACTTTGGATAATCAAACTGTCATTCAAACTGCTTCAATTATAAATGAAGTGATGCACACTTTGAACCATATTTGCTTTTTGTACTCAAGAATCAAAGTATTGTATATGATAATATTTTATGAATTTGAGGAGTGGAGATTTAGAGTCTTTTGTCATTTATTTACACTCAATACTCAATAGCCTTTTGCACTAGACAAACAAACAAACAAATAAATAAAATATTCTAGTAAAATGTATTCAAGGACAGGAAAAACTGAGTATACACTCACATCTAATAATCATCATAGCTTGCAAATAGATCAAAACACACTGAATTCTGACCAACTTGTAATTAATGATTGACAAAATAACATATTCCTTTAACATTTGAAAGTCAAAACCTAGAAAACAACAATCAAAATTACATTTGTTTTAATTTTGGTGAAATGCAAATGATATAATGGGAAGCTGCAGGGGCATGCAAGTTTCTGGCTATCATAAGCCTAAACTATGTTTGATTGTTTAAAGCAGGGGTGTCAAACTCAGTTCCTGGAGGGCCGCAGCTCTGCACAGTTTAGCTTTAACCCTAATTCAACACACCTGATCAAACTAATTGAGTCCTCCATTTTTGATTGAAACCTACAGGTAAGTGTGTTGGACCAGGGTTGGAACTAAACTGTGTAGAGCTGCGTTTGACACCCTGGATTTAAAGGCATCCTATTGAGCAATATTTAATGATGTTTAGATTTTTGGGGGTGTATAATATGGTTTCATTCTGATTGATTTGTTGTACCAGTGTGTGGTGTTTGGCAAACCAGCTTGAGCGCAGGTTTGCTGTATATGTCAATTTAATCATATAAGTCTGAACCTCATTCAGACCCTGACAACAATAATGTACAAGAGGATCATGCAGAATCTTTACATGTATTGATGTTACAAGACATTTCTGAGTTCTGAGTTTTTTTGGGGGGCAATAATATTATAGATTTTAGATATGTTATATAAAAAGGGAAAGTCTTGGGAACTGGCAACCTGCTGTAAAAGGTTGTTAGAAATCATGAAATGTTTTTCAAATTATGGCAAATTACAAATTCAACTAAATCCAATACAAGCTAAGTTCTATTTTGCTGCATGATTGACGCTGAATTATCCATTAATTAACAGTTTCCATAGTTTGTAAGTCATGGGTGTTTTTCATTTATTAAAAGTTGCATTATGAGATCTTCATCTCATTTCCATCAAATTTTTGATGGAAATATAAATAACTCTACAGTTTACCAAAGTGAATTTTGCAGCTTTTTTACATCATTGTAATATACTTATATGGGCTGGGAATGTAAATGATCGTACATTCATTTATTATATATTCATATATGTAATTTATGAGAATAATATATATTTATATATAGTATGTAGTATACTAAATGTACGAGAAAGTATGATAATTACATTAAATATATATTTTTAGATAAATAAACATTACTTTGATAAATATCAACATCAATTTTATTTTATTATTATTTTTTTTTTGAAGCAGACATCACGCTCTCATAATGCAGTTCAGAAGTGTAAATAAACAGAAAACACAAACTCGGAGAAATTTATAGCAAAACTGAGTTGAAAAATGTAACCAGTGGTTGGGTTTGTCCATATGATACTGACATTTGGGGTAAAACAAGCCAGTGTTTAATTATTTATTTGGAGTGCATGAATCACTACTTATTCGAATCTGTAATCAGATATTTTTACAGTAAACATTAAACACCCTAAAAACGATGGTTTTGGACATTTGGAGATTTCAATCATACAGGAACGACATTTAGTCTTGTTGAGCATGTACAGTGTGTGCGTGCATGCGTGTCTGTGTGTGAAGCGTAGCCACTTTAGCTCCACTCATTTGCTTTCATTCCAAGCAGACCCTTGTTAGAAGAAAAACCAGAGGGGGTTGACGAAGGAGAATTCCAGGTATTGACTAAATATATCTTTTCATTTATCATAATTTCTCCTTCCCACTTTGTCGCAGCTTCACTGTTTAAGGAAGATGGATGACACAAGATGTTGTCTTGCCTTTCAGACTCTTTCTGCTTGGGTGAGTGTGTCCAATGCCGAATTATTTTGCCAGTTTATTACTCTCCAGTAAGCGGCTGTCACTGTGTTCCCACTCGTGTCACTTCCTGTTGGAGCCTGCGTACGGCCTTATCTGAGCGCCGTCAACTGTCAGATTGCTTGTCAGCCATTGTGGCTCTATAGAAACATGGCTGTGGCAGATCCCAATTGTAAATCAGCATTTAAATGGAGCGCACTTTTAAATATTTCTGTTTTTCTGCTCTCCTGAGTCTCGTATGCTCAGGCTCTGCACTTATGAAAATAGACAGTTATTTTTAGCGAACACTGAAATCAATAATTCTCATCTATCACGATGCCCGAGCGTGTAGAGGTGGATGTTTAATGGCTTTGTGCGGTTGGTGTATTGTAAACTAATATTATTGATTTGCAAATGCGGCATGTTCGGCTGTCAATCATACATGACATCAGAGATGAATGGAGAAACAAATATCGCCTTCAGGACGCCAAACAAACTGTGTTAGACTATTGTTATCAACTTCGCTATCTATGTTTGCATTGTGTTTTTTACATATTAGATGCCAATCTGACTATTAAAATACTAAATTACCTGCAATGATGAATAGCACTGCTTGTGGAAAAAATAAGTACATGTTTACACGCAAACAAAATATATGCATTATTAGAATAATATGCTCAATACTGAATGCTTTTGGAATCTTCATTTCACATGGAAAGATCTAATGTAGTTTAAAATGCATATTAAATGCAATATCGTCACATATATGCAGTTGCTTTAATATTGTTTTTATTTGATTACTAATTTAAAAAAAAAAATTGATTTGATAACAGTTAAAAATCATAAATACAGTTAATATTATACATTTTTATACTTTCATTCATAGAATTTACATGGTTGTGGTACGTTACTAAGTTTATTTATTTTTAATAGTTTAAATAAGCTTATTTATTTTAATAACAACATAAAATAATTCAATTATTTTGACATTTGAGGTTGCTTTCATATGGTAAATAAATATTATATTATATTATTTTATATTATAATTTGTAATGGACAAATATATTAATATTATAATACAATATATTTATATTAGAAATTAAAATCCCAATTGTTAATGGAGAAAGTCTGCAAGAACAGTTTTTGTTTGATTATTTATTTTTTAAATATGTATTTTAGGTTTTTATATAATGTGGACATATATTGGCTTTAAAAATAAATAAATAAATAAATATATGCATGTTACTTAAAACAGTTTATATATATATATATATATATATATATATATATATATATATATATATTTTTTTTTTTATATATACTTTTTAATTCATGAATTTGATAAATCTGAGAAGCTGCAATAACTAATCAGCGACGTATTAAATGATGTGTTATATTAAATCATTTAGAATCATATCTGATCAATCAAGATACAGGAAACATAAACCAGCCCATAAATTCTTCACACACTGTTTCAATGCTTAAACACATGTATAACGTAGTCTCCAAAAAAGTGCAGTGTTGCCCTTACGTCCCCTGTCCTGTTTCTCTCGATGCCACAAGGGCAGCCATTAATATGAGAGGGGGGCCGATTCCCCTGGTGCTGTGACTTATGAAAGGGGGTCCTGTGACACAGACCCCGCCAGAGTGAAAACGCTGACTGTCCCATAAAGCAGACATGAACCCCAACCATCTGCTCCAGTGCTGGTTACCTTCAGCTACTTGTGTTACTGTGATCACCTGTAATACTTCATCCCAGAGCAGCTCTACAGTCAGCAGTTCAACTTTTATTTCAACTCCCTGCACTTTCTGGAGCGCACCTGTATCTCTCAGAAGGTCAGGAGCTACTGTGGAATATGAAGCTGAGCATTGTTTAATACTTTGCTTTTTTTTTTGTTTATTTATTTATTTGCAGTGGAAACAAAATAAAATAAAATGATTGGTGTCTATAATATATTATACTTTCATTATACCTGTCATTTTTGAAGTTGAAAAATATAACGAGTCAATATATTTATTAAACTTTCAAAAAAATAATATAATATCAATTTTAATTTATAAACAAAATATATATAGTGAATAATGTTTAATAAAGAAACAATTGTGAAAATCTGCTCATTTTTTGAATTCAAACATTATTATGCTTATTACAATGCTATATATAATATAATATATGTAATAGAAAATCTAATTAAGAGACTGCTTGAAAATGTCAAATAATAAAAATGTCATTTACATTTTTGTTCAATATTTCTTTACCCCAAATTTTTTTTTTTCATTTGTTGTGATTGATAATCCAGGTTATTGCACAAAATAATGATTTGACTCTTCTGAAATTAATAAAACAATGTCTGAAAATACGACCTATGTCTTTGTTATTTTGACCAATTATTATTTAGTGCACGAAATTCAATGTCAGATTTAGAAGAAATCCTATCCTGTAGCTTGCAGAACTAAACGAAAGTTATGTTTTACTCAAACTGTAAATTGTACAGTTCCATATGGTCTCTTCATTTTATTTTTAAAGATTTTTTAAAAATGTAACTTAAAAATACCTTGTTATTATTATATTATATTATATTATATAAATTTTACTATTTCGTTATATTCATATATTAGTTGTGTTACACAACATGTGTAGTATACACAATATAGAAAAGGAAACAAAATGTCTTTGTGCTACGTTTAATTACCAGATGTTTAGGATTGCCACCTCAGAAGGCTTGGATGAAAATGACCCCATTAACTCAAACTGGCAACCAGCGTATTTACTTTATTGTATCCCATATCTCTGCCAAACTGCAATCTATTACTGAATCAAAAAGCAGAAACATTTGGTAGCAATAAATCTATCAACAAAACAGAGACAAACAAATGCTGAATAAAAAATGAAAGGACTACAAAAGAAATGCTAGGAGTTCAAATGCACAGTGAATGAGCACCAATAAACTCTAACAGACACTTTGTTCTTTTTATATTGCATATCACAGACTCTGCTAATATGAATGAATTCAATAATTAATGAATAAATGAATGAATTAATTAATTAAACTAATCTGATAAAGTATAAATAATACAACATTTAAAACTAAGAAGGAGTTTGATGATTTTATAGTTAGTTGATAACAATTATGGTATTGAGATACTATTGTAGTTTCTATAAATTTGCAAATGTTCAATTATAGTGCAGCTTAAATATATCAAAATTACTTTTTTGTAGTTTAGTTTAATGTATTTTCATTTCATAGTTACAATTTTAGTGATTTTTGTAAATGGTTTTAATTCAAATATATATAATTTCTTTTTTAATATTAAGGGAAAATGATAACTATTTCCTTGGCCATTGTTAAGATACAAAAATGAATGTATTATATATTCTATTTAATTTCAGAGTCAACATTTGTTTTATTTTAATGGACAAATATGGGTTTTGGGTGGTTATTAAGTCTAATAATAAATTACTTATCAAAATACATAAAGTCTATACAGAACTACATGGAGGTTTAGATCTTAAAACCGGATTTTTGTTATGTTTTTTAAAATCACACAGCTTATCATTAAAATACAAAACTTAATTTTATCTGCTTTTATTTCAGTTAAAATTTTATTTCAAATAACACAATGATTTTCGTTAGTTTTAGTAGTTTGGATATTAGTTAGAAATTAGATAAAAGTTTTTAATTATAGCTTGTAGTTTGTATTTCTTCAATTTTTCAAAACAAAACTTTTGTGTGTGTAATTTACATTTTTTTACATAAAACATTTTTTTTAACTTAAACTACATGACAATTATAACTATTCCTATGACCACAATCTAAAATTAAATAACTAAGATTTTTGATGCATTTTATTTTGTCTGTTGTAGTTTGTTTTCTTTTAGTAACTATAAAACTCTCCCCAAAACAATAACATTTACAAACAGCCTGTCAATTAGCATTGCATTCAAACACTAACAATGCAAAATAAAGTCATGCACACACACACACACACACAAACACACACACACACACACACACACACACACACACACACACACACACACACACACACACACACACACACACACACACACACACACACACACAGATAAATCCACCCACTCACACTATCCGTAACCCCCTTCCCAAACTCGCCCAATATCTTCCCCTCGGCATTGTGTTATTTCCATTATTATTAATATCTGCCAGCTTAATTTTCAGCCCTGTCATAACGTGACAGCCTAAATGACTAGAGACAATCGCTTATTGATAACTTTCCCAGCAAACCTGCCACTGGAGCCCAGCTGATCGGGCTGCTCCGTCGCGCTGCGGGCGTCTCTCATGCTGGAGATAATGGGCCACTGCTCCCGTGCTGAAACAGATTGAATGTGCAGTCAGTCACTGTCGTACTGAATCACACTCCAGTCTATCAGACAGACACACTCGGATTATCATTTTACAGAGGCGGGGGGAGTCAGAGAGTGAGACAAAGATACCGTGCGTTATGTCATTCAATTTTGCTTTTTTTTTTTTTTTTTTCTCGTTTGCGCCCGAAACATCGCCGCGGTTAATCGCGATGCCGATATTCAAAACTCCGTTCTCGATCCATGATGAATGTCTTCGTCCGTCAAGTTCTCCGTCACTCAAAATCGGTGAAGAAATCTCTATTATGATAGCCGACATTGCTTGACTACTCTGTCAAAATCAAAGTCGAACAGATCGGGTGTCAATAGGACACAGTGTATCCGCTCACTCATTCATTGTCAAACCTGGATGACACTTAGACAGGCGTTTCTGGAGCTGCAAAAGTGTCAGTCTCAGCAGTTGTTTTGCCGGACTGGAGCTGGTAATGGACTGGTTGCTGCTGGTCTCAGGACTGAGGTGATGTACCTTCTGCTACCCTGACAACTAGTTTTTTGCAGATATATAGAAAATGCTGAGTTTATGAAAGATGAATAAACGAATAAACAAACGGAGGGGCAGTGAGACTCGATCCCAGCTGAAAAGCAAGTTTTTGAAAGTTTTACCATGCCACAGTGAAAGGCGATTAATAATACATGAGGATTAAAGCTTCGGGCTGAATGCAATCACAAAAGAACAGTGATAAAACAATACTACAGTATATATTTATAAATTTTAAATGCGTGTATACACGATGACTGAGCACATTATTTGCAAGAAACATAGACGGCTCGGCTAAAACAAACCAAGATTTGGGCTGTCGGTGAAAACCTAATAGACATCTAAGAATAGACTAGTCATCAAATACACAAGAATATCTCTACATTTGTCAATCGGTCTAAACTATTTACTAGTCAAGAAATGCACTGAATAGTTTTGAGCTATTCTTAGATGTACATTAGATTTTCACTGACAGACAAAATTTTGCATTGTTTTAGCCAACCATCTATGTTTGGACATCTATTAGATGTCTATTAGACACAAAGTTACATGGTGGGAAGTAACAATGGAAGCATCCCCCAGAGATTTTGGCTCATGATAGCCTGACAGATTTATTCATGATGTGAATCTCCTGCTACAGTACATCCCAAAGGTGCTCTGTTGGACTGCGACCAGGTGACTGTGGACATTTGAGTGAGTGAGGTCGCTGTCATATTTGAGAAAAGTAGTTTGAGATGATTTGAGCTTTGTGATGGCACATTATCCTGCTGGAAGTAACATCACAAGATGAGTTGTGGTCATAAGGGGACGGACACGGTCAGCAACAATTCACAGGTAGTCAGTTGGATCTAAAGGGCCCAAAGTGTGCTAAAAAAATCTCCCCCACGGCGATTACACCACCAGCAACCTGAACTATTGGTACAAGGCAGGATGGATCCATGCTTTCACGTTTTTACCCCAAGTCTGACCCAATTATACGAATGTAGGAATAGAAATCTTTTTTTTTAAATCTTCTATTGTGTGGTTTTGTTGAACCTGTATAAACCATAGTCTCAGCTTGCTTTTTAGCAGACAGGAGTGGCACCAGTGTGCTTTTCCATGCTGGAGCTCATCTGCTTCACAGTTTGATGTCTTGTGTGATTTTGATTGTATAAAGGTGGTTATTTGAATTGCCTTTCTATCAGCTCAACTCTGGTCATTCTCCTTGGACCTCTGACTTAAAAAAAACAAAAAAAAAAACATTTTTGCCTACAAAACAGCCACACACTGGATATTTTTTATTAGATTTAGATTTAGCAGTGTAGTAAATGCGCACCCTGACTTGAAGCAAAACACACAGGTGAACAAAATCCTTTTGTTTTGTTCTTTTTCCTTGTGAGATTACATGGAATATTTTGACAATGTTCGGTTACTTTTCTAGACATTAAAGTCTCAGGACCACTATTGTCTATGTCTATGTCTAATATTATTGACTATTTTCTAGGTCAGAGAGCTCTCTGATTTCATCTAAAATATTTTCATTGGTGTAAGATGAATGAAGGACTCATTGAAACAACATCAAGGTGATTAATTAATACCATAATTTTCATTTTTATTAGCTAACCATTTATTAAACTATTAGTTTGTAATCTATAAGTCCTTTATAAAAAAGAAGGTTTCAGTTCTAGCAATATGGAGGACCAAATGCATTTCCCTGTCAATATTAATAAATTGTCAACTTGGTATAGAGCTGATATTTTTCACATTTGAAGAGACATATCTGATACAGTACAAACAGCGTACCAGTTGTACCTAGCAGCTGGACGTTTGGAGGAACATCATTGTGCTTTACTGTCTGTCAGCTTCTTCATTATGAAAGAGGGAGGCTTTTCATTTGAGAGAGCGAGAGGAGCTATGAGAGAGGTGTAATTGGCACGGAGGTGTAAAATCCCCCTGTTCGGCGCTGGCTGTTTAAAATATGGATGGTGTTGTTGGGGTTTTGTTGGTTTCTGTTGGACTCTGCAGGGGTGTGCAGCATCACTCTGACCTTTTAGAACACACTGGAGAAGTAAACAAACTTCGCAGTGATGGTTTCTCTAGTGGGCTGAAGAAGTTTTTTAAACAGGTTTTGGAAGATTTGACTTGTGGTAGCTGCTTGGTGAAGCTCCAGGTTTCCAATAAAGATCTCTACAAGTTTTTAGAACAAACTTAAGAAAATAAAGTAAATACAAGTTAGACATTTTAAGCAGTTTAAGTGGAATTTTCATATTCTTTCATTTTTAAGGTTATTTTATGGTTTGTTATGGTTTTATATATATCTTAAAAATAACAATTAATAAATAAAAAACACTAGCCTTTGCAAACAAATATTAAAATATATACTTTTTTAGCCCTCATAGTTACTTTTTATAGGGTGGCACGGTGGCTCAGTGGTTAGCACTGTCACCTCACAGCAAGAAAGTTGCTGGTTCGAGTTCTGGCTGGGCCAGTTGGCATTGCTGTGTGAAGTTTGCATGTTCTCCCCAGTGTTCGCGTGGGTTTCCTCCGGGCGCTCCAGTTTCCCCCACAGTCCAAAGACATGCTGTGTAAGTGAATTGGATGAACAAAATTGGCCGTAGTGTAAGAATGAGTGTATGGGTGTTTTCTCGGTACTGGGTTGTGGCTGAAAGGGTATCTGCTGCATAAAATATATGCCAAAATAGTTGGTGGTTCATTCCGCTGTGGCAATCTTTGATAAAATCAGAGACTAAGCTGAGGGAAAATGAACGAATAAGTTACTTTTTATGTTCAAACAAACAAAAATGTTTTATGTATTTCATTTTAAAAATATATGTATATAAAATTTTTTGTTGTTATTTAATCATTTTACTGTCATTTTACATGTATTATTGTACTATATTACTATCTTTATGACAAAAAAGAATGCTTTTTTACAAATTAATAAAATTAAATTATTGTAAAAGCAAAAAATACAATAAATACTACAATAATACAAATGGTGAATTGAATATATAATATGTAAAAAATGTTAAAAGGATGAAATAAGATTCATGTAAAAAAAAAAAAAGAAATATGTAAAAGAAGAAATAAGTTGAAGTGATAGACGAATGATGTGGAAAGATGTGGTAATGGGGTGGGGGCAAATAATAAGCTTGTGCTTTATCTCACTCCATTTCGACTAAATTCATTTGCTATTTTAAGGGTATGGATAAGTAAATATTTTTGTTGATTATGATGAAATGTATTTTGCTTGAAGAATTTTTAAGTGTATGATATTCTGTTCCAAATAAATCTAATCAAATATTAAATATTCATGCATTTTATACAATTAATAGAGTTCTTTAACTACTAAAACATATAATTTAATCAGTTATTAGACTAATTGCTTTAGCTTGAATCTTCAGTATAAAAAATACCCTTGATATCAGGTCGGCTGGCTGTTTCGATCCACATGACATCACTAAACACTTTCCTAGTGCACTGGCCAGCTTTGTCACACCATTACACTAATCTTCATCTGCTTGATTTGATTCTCTCCTAGACATCCCTTTGTTAAGTCTTGCATAAATGCATAGATAACCAAATTATTAAATTAAAGGGAAGGCTCTTGACGTTGCTCACTGTCGCTTTAAATCATGCATGAACGTGATAATTATCCAGGCAAGGCTAAGAAGGGCCCATCACGACTGCTTTAAATCCAATAAACGTCCTGACCCGATCATTACAATTGACCATCTATCAGGACCATCGAGCTGCACGTTGTCGTTCGCCGCCGCTTATAATCCCTCTTGATCAGCACTAATTACAGATAGCGGGAGGGAAGGCCCGATATTTTCAGTCTGCCAACCACAAGAAGCATCAATGGTTTTGGCTTTATGGCAAGACACTGCTGGCAAAAAACACTTTCTTTTTTTGTCATGTCAGTTTTGAGATTTTGTGTGCTTTTTGGCATTGCTTATGAAGTGCCTTTTTTAGTCTGATGGAAATAAAACATACAAAATGTCAGACTTTATTAATTTGTGTCTGTAGATTTTTATAATAAAAAAAGGTTTTAAGTTTAATACATTTTAAAAATGTCGTTTTTTTTCTCCTGCACTGAGCCATAAATCTCAGTTTCTGCAGCACACTAAACAGTTTTATTCATATCTATATTCTGAAGGTTATACATACATGATTTGTCAGATTATAATAAAATATTTCATTCTACAGTTTTTTTCCCCAGCTGTTTTCAGTATTTTATGAATTATGGAGTGATAAGAGATTTGAATCTAATATGTCAATCAATCAATCAATCAATCAATCAATCAATCAATCAATCAATCAATCATGAAATTATCTTTGAACCTGATTTCAACCAATGTTCAGATTTACAAAATAGGGATGCTCCGATCAGGATTTTTGCAGCCGATACCGAGTACCAATTCCTTGTCATGGTGATCGACCAATACCAACTACCGATTCTGATGCTTTAAGCTTTATAATGCATAAAGCACATTTTTACTCTAAGTATGATACTTAAGTAGAGATCTCTCCTCACATAAGAGAATAAATTAAATATTCATTCATTCATTCTCTTTTCGGCTTAGTCCCTTTATTAATCTGGGGTCGCCACAGCAGAATGAACCGCCAACTTATACAGCATATGTTTTACGCAGCGGATGCCCTTCCAGCTGCAACCCATCACTGGGAAACATCCATACACACCCATTCACACACATACACTACGGACAATTTAGCTTACCCAATTCACCTATACCGCATGTCTTTGGTCTTGTGGGGGAAACCGGAGCACCCGGAGGAAACCCACGCCAACATGGGGAGAACATGCAAACTCCACACAGAAATGCCAACTGACCCAGCCGAGGCTCGAACCAGCGACCTTCTTGCTGTGAGGCGAATGTGCTACCCACTGTGCCACTGTGCAGCCCAATAAATTAAATATCATATCATTTCTTAAACATGTCTCTTATAACTATTTAGTGTGGACATGTAATGATCAGAAGCAGCTTTACAGAAAATAATAGATAAAACAGATACAAACAAATGGTAAGAAATATCCCTAACAAAGTAATTTGGAAACATTGCAAATGATGGAAGAAGAATTCAACATGTTCAACATGTCTCGATGAAGTTTGGAGCACATATTTGATGCATAAGAAGTTAAAATGCACACCTATAAATCCATTACTTCTTTACTAAAAGGAAATAGATCCTTAAACTACTGTTTATTGCAATAAGTATATTATGATAAGTTAAATTATTAAATATTCAAGTAAAAAAAATATATATACATATATATTGTTTCGCCCTAATATTTCCAGCCAGGTTTTAATGAACTTGCAATATTATTGAAAACACAGAACTTTCAGTTCTGATATGTAAAAAGATTTCAGTTCTTATATGTCTTCTGCTTGTAAACTGGTAAACAAACAATTGTGATCGGTTCATAAGATTGGCCAGATTAGCGTGTACCGATCGAGTCATGAAATGTGACTCGGCTGATAGCCATCTCTGGCCGATCGATCAGAGCATTCCTAGCTACAAATATACAAATCGGTGCTTATTTAATCATACAATGCCTAATTTTCATAAATTATATTTTAGAAGACTTGTGATACAAAATATTTGCACTTCCTAATGTAACTAATCAACTGAGGAAGTGGTGATAATTGTTAGATTATTATTGTGGAGTATCTAACTCCACAATATTATTCAGACAGGAGATGATGATGATGATGATGATGATGATGATGATGATGATGATGATGATGATAATATTAATAATAATAATAATAATAATAATAATAATAATGCTGGCAAACACATTTTGAAAAAAGAAAGTGCTCTGTGGTGCCTGTGTGTGGTTTTAGGTGACAGCAGCCTGACAAAAATATCTTTGTTCACAGTCTAGATGGCTTTGTCTGCTTTGACTATACAGGCAGTTTTTTTTTTCTATGTGTGAAGAAAGAATCTCTGTCATGATTTATTTGGATGTGAAACAGAGAAGTGATTGTTCACATATTTTAATTACATTGTAGTCAGTTTAAAGTGAAATATTATTATTTAAAAAAAAAAAATTAAGTAGTTGTAGACAGAATGTGCTTTTTTTGTTTTAGCATTTTGTAGTTGGACCAGGAAGCCTTTCTGTGTGGAGTTTGCATGTTCTGCTAGTGTTCGCATAGGTTTCCTCCAGGTGCTCTGGTTTCCCACACAGTCCAAAGCCATGCAGTATAGGTGAATTAGATCATTTAAATCGGCTGCAGTGTGTGTGGGTTGCAGGAGTTAGTAACTCTCACAGCTGATTGCGCTAATTATTTTATGATTTTTATAATTTATTCATTCATTCATTTTCCTTCGGCTTAGTCCCTTTATTCATCGGGGTCGCCACAGTGGAATGAACCGCCAACTTATCCAGCATATGTTTTACACAGCGGATGCCCTTCCAGCTGCAACCCAGTACTGGGAAACATCCACACACATACACTATACGGCCAATTTAGTTTATTCAATTCACCTATACCACATGTCTTTGGACTGTGGGGGAAACTGGAGCACCCAGGGAAAACCCACGCGAATACGGGGAGAACATACAAACTTCACACAGAAATGCCAACTCACCCAGTCAAAACTAGAACCAGCGACCTTCTTGCTGTGAGGTGAGAGTGCTAACCACTGAGCCACCGTGTCGCCTAATTTATTTATTCTGTCAATTTTATCTTAAAGTATTCCTTATAAAATATATAAGGAAATTATGTCTTCTACTTAATATGCTTTCTGTAAAAATAACATTTGCAAATATGATATGATTTGTCTTCAAGTTTTTATATCGTTTATTTCAGTTTCAGTTTCATTTCTGTACCGATCATGTTTTGATCTATCGGTCTCACATGATGTGAATTCACAGGTCAGAGTTCACCAAACCTGAAATTTGCTATGCAGCGAAATGCAAAATATCTTCGCACAGGCTTGTGTTGCAGGTTTGATGGATTTGAATGCTTATGAATGGAAGTCAAATGGGCTTGAAGTGTAAGTCCCAACGCCCCCCCCCCCCCCCCTCCCATAAATATTTAAGCCCCCCTAAGCACAAACAATAAAAAATTCCTAAAGCAGCCACTGGTTCCAGATTTTTATGTCGATTGTCAGGAAAAATATCATGTCAAAGACAACCACAGTTGACCTGTTCATCTAAAAGTATCTAACACTTGAATGAACCGTGAATATGGCAGACTTCAAGACCACATGTGACCCAGACCTTGACAGAGTGCCTAATTAACTCCCACAATTACAATCCTGAAAGCTGGAAGGGCGAACATACAAACAAACTGTGGTTTCCATAATCATTCCTTCAGAGATGGAGGCTGACATTCTGCGTTAACAATCCTGCGGGTCTGGCTTTTGCCTCGCTGGCTGGCACCCCCAATGCAAACAACAACAGAAAACAACAGGAACAGCTGCAAGAACAACAACAACAACAACAAAGACATGTCCCTATTTACCCTTCAGCCGGATTTGCGATCTTGCCGCTTCAGCACCATTACCGGATTCCAGATATTGTTTTTTACATTTGTGGGTGAAAATATTGTACACAACGCTGGCTCTCGTTAGAAATAACTAGAACAAAAGGGTTAAGATTTTGTGCGGAGGAAGAGTAGGGCCACCAAACTGGTTACAAAGTCTCCTTGCCAGCACAGGCTGTCCAACCGCGGTTTATTGGCTCTCCGTTGGGGTTGTGGTCACATTAGAGCCACCGCTGTTCTGCCGCAAACACCCGGTGGAATGCATGGGTGGCACACGACGGGACTCTGCACACAATCCAGCTTTCATTTCACGCGAGGGCACAAATCCCTTTTCGTCTCAGCCTACTTTCCTTCATAATCACATAATAAAAGCTATGAAATCATACACATGCAAAACTTGTTTCATTATGCGACTTTGTTTTATTGATCTTTAATGTGAAACTCTCAAACCTCATTTATTTTGGCTGTGCGGTTCATTTCAAATTGTCCACATATGCAGCTCGTGCAGATGTCAGATGGGGTTCATTTAGTTCACACAGAGATCAGGCAAGAGTGGAATGAGAGCAGTATTGGGAAGTAACAGGTTTAAATCATCATATTCCATTTCCTAGAAATATAATTATTAAGTAGATTTCAGTATTGATATTACAGTTACTATCCATCAAGTAGCTTGCAATATAGTGTCATTTTTGTTGCCTCAACCCTTATTAATTTGAAAACCAATCATCCATATACTAATTTTAATTGAATGGAAGACAATCTGGCCAAAAGTCTTTAAATGAAAGTTGAAATTTGATTGTTAACATGCACAGTTTCCCTGTGTTAAGGTGCCAATTTTGAATGTTTGTTTAGTGTGCATAGACACATACTTTGACAATGCTGAGACAGACAATTTTTTATGTGTTTTGTTGTCTATAGACGCTCACAATTTGCCTTTTCCCATTTTAATGTGCTTTTTCAGTATGTTTAGACTCTGCAAGGTCCATTCACACCTAGCATGATTACTAGAAAGATAATAATACAGATAGTTCTAAAAAATCGGTCTGAATGTAAAACAACAGCAGAGTTCAGACCACAACTATAATGCTAAAGTAACGATATCGTTGGGATCACTTCAACAACATTTTTTTCCAGCTATAAACAATAAAACATCCACTCAGAAACCACTGAAATATAAAGGGTTCGAGCAATTTAAACCTACAAACGACATTGTGGAGTAGTTTGGTTTGATTTATTGTTCTATTTATAGTTACAATGCTTTGTGTAAACAGGTCTTTAGATTGTGTTGAGGCATCAGTTTTGAATGTGTGTGTGTGTGTGTTTTTTTATTATGCATAGACACTCACAGTTTAATTATACTGAGGTGGAAATTTTATTTTTGGAAAGTATAAAGACACATTTTAAGCACTTGGAGGTGACATATTTTGATCCTGTTCTATAGAATGCATATACGCACAATTCGACCGCGTTAAGGCACCAATACTTAACATGGTTTTATAAGTGTAGATGCAGTTTGATTGTGTTTAAGTACAGATTTTTGTGTTTTTATGTATGTGTAGACAAACAGTTTGACAATGTTGGAGTCAAATGTTTTAATATTTCACTTCTCAAATCTTATTTTAAGTCATCAACTCCTAACATAACGTGGATTTTGGTTGTATAACAAGTTATCGGTAGCATTTCGGAATAGTTAAATGCTAAAGCTAACTGCTACACTGGCTACGAGTTTCAATGTAAACTTTGATTATCCTTTTGATCTCACAAAAATCTCACAAAGAGCAAAAATTATATGCTGCTGTAATCTGTAAGTGAATCAGCGTTGGATTTCATGTGTAGACACATTTCCCTGCATTACTTGAGTGCTGAAGCAGAATGCATATGTTTTAGAGGAGGTGTATTATGGGAAGAGACAGAGAGAGTTGTGAACACAAAATACGAGTGATGGATTAACAGTGAATGGGTTCATCAGCAAAAGTGCTGTAAACGCTCATGCTCAACAGGTCACATTACAGTGGACAATGAATAAAACTGATGATCCAGTGTAAAGAAACAAAAAAAACACATTCAAATATGGCATAACACTAACAAAGAGGAACATATGCAAAGTCTGAATATTGAAGAGTACTTTTTGAAGGAGAAAGTACTTATTTTGTGATATATAAACAATGTTTTGTCAGGAACTACTACTTATAGCAGTAATATCACTTTTGAACATAAGCAAATAAGTAATAAATGACATTTTTGAGTAAAAGGCTCAAACACCAAATGTGAGAATGCAAGTTTGGAAAAGATTCAGGCAGGAATGGTGTGAAATAGGAAACAATGGTCACACCATGTCTGGGACTTCAGAGAAAAACCCTCTGAGGCTTTTGAATTGTGAAAATCCACAAACTCTCTCTCTCTCTCTCTCTCTCTCTCTCTCTTTCTTTTCTTCTCCTCTCCTCTCTTCCTTAGAAACACTTAGGCAGCACACTATTCTTCTTCAGGCTTTGAGCATTGTTCACGTTCTTTCTGCCTAACGCTTGAAAGCACCCCATTTTTCACTCGGCCACTTCCTCGTGGGACCCCAGCCCAGAGAGCAGCATGCAGAGGATATGTTTTATTGGACTGTTGCTGACAAATAAATCTAAATATGTATTTTGGTCATGTTTGCAGGCAGGCGGTGTCCTCAGGGGGTAGAGGTGGGTGATTATCAGCCATAAATAAAAGTAGCAGGTCATTCACATGTGCATACTCTTAAAAGCAAAGAGCAAGTCTGGGTGAGAGAGAGAGAGAGAGAGAGAGAGAGAGAGAGAGAGAGAGAGAGAGAGAGAGAGAGAGAGAGAGAGAGAGAGAGGAAAAAAGAAGAAGAGGGAGAGAGAATATTTCATTTGTGTATTCAAAATGTAAAACGTGTATACTTTACTGTATGACCTCTGTATATAACTGTAGATTGGTTTACGGTATGCATTCAATTTATAGAATTTATTCAAAAATAAACACTCTATCGTCACATATTTGACTTCAATATTTAACAGAATTCAGAAGAATGTTTAACAAAAAGTGTGACAAAAAGCTTGAATAAACTCCACCACAAATACACCACTAAACTTATTTGGTATTTTTGACTAATGTGCTGGATTTCGGTTTCATCTGTGTCTGTCTCTGTCACTGACTGCTGTTTGTCTGACATAACGCAGTAGAAGCAGATGCACGTGGTGGACAGGGAGAACCACCTCATTTGCATTTAAAGGCACAGACTACAAAAACAGCTACAGTTTGCTCTGACCCTAAAATGGGCATATTCTGCATTAATGATCTGATGAGTATTTTGAGCTGAAACTTTACAGATTCTGGAGACACTAAAGACGTATCTTACACATCGAAAAGGGGGTAAAATAGGAGCCCTTTAAAGTACAATATTTAGTTTGATTACTTATTCTTTCATATATTTTAGTAAGTACATGTCAGACTACTGCTGTTTGAATTTTACATAAAGTATCTCTGTTACATTGATGAAGATTCCACCTATTTTGACAGTTTATGCTTACAAAAGCTATTTGAAACATTAGGGTAGATACATTTTGCAGTTAGTATGTTTAGTTTGTAAGACATCACAATTTATTTTGATGCAACATGCAGACACCTTTCGTTCACCTTTGGAACACATTTTGAGATATGTTGGATGAAATCTGAGAGCTCCCTCATCATCCATTGAGAATAGGTCCCGATTCTTTCAAAGTCCTTAAAGGTACCAAAAACATCCTCAAAGCAGTCCATGTGTCTTAAGTGCTTAAATCAGAATATTATGAAGCTATAGGAGAATACATTTGTGCACACATAAAAAAAACCAATAATATTTATTCAACAGTTTATTCTCCTTAGTGTCAGTATAGTGCACATTCAATATAGTGCTTTGCATCTGAGGTATACATAAGTGCACAAAGATCATGACTCGCACATCTTCCTCAGCTTTTGAATCATCTTCAAATTACAGGCATGTGCATGCTAAACAAAAGTGGAAGATGCATCTATAGGAGCCTCTCGCAAATCAACCTCTCCAGTGCAAACCTTGCGAGACTTGCAAACAAGTCGAACTAATAGCATAAAATTTTTTTATTTTTAATAATTTGACAGTAACAGAGTAATGTCGCCCAATGTAATGAAGTAACAGTTTTTTCACTAAAAATGTACTTGAGTAAAAGTACACATTTTTAAATGTATTCTAAAAGTTTAAGTTATCCAAAAACTTTACTCACAAAGTAAATGTAGTATGTTATTACCCATAAAGTCATGTTTTATGTACACAATACACAAATTATAGATTATTGTTTTGTATTATATAGATAGATATCAATTTCATATATATATTTTTTGTTTATTTATTTATACAACAGTTCTCTCTGGTTCTAGAATCTGATTGGCTGATAGCCATGCGATATTCTGCAATAACAGCACTCCTACAGCTTGCTCATCCTTGTGTATTACTCCGCCCACATAGAGTGGCAGCAGTCACACTCACTACAGTTTGACAAATGTTGCAGCTATTGGACAACATAATGTACTTTTGAGGCTTTTTTAGGTGAGAATGTAGTTGTTTATATTGCAACTATATGCAGTTAATTTATAAGGACAGTGCCTATTTTAAATATTTATAATTTCAGAGATACAGCCCATCGGCATCCATCAGCCTGTCATACTGAGCAGAGCAAAAAGAGTTAAAATTGTCTATCCACAAGATGGCGACAGAGACCATATAATAAGCTCTTAGATGAGAAAAACTCAGCGTAATTTCAAACTACAGCTAATCAAATCATTATAAAACAGGTAAGTGACTTTCTAAGTGGATTTCTCTCTTTTGTATGTTGTAGTGCTGTATTTATCTTTTCTTGGTTAATTATTGTGATTTCCTCACTGCAACAGAGAAATACCAGGGAATGTCTCTAGACTGAAGGCATTTCATGCCGTTCAGCCTTATAATCTTAAAATGTGAGCAAAATCACCTGTTTTGTCATCACTTTAGACATTACACTAGAGAATCATTCAAATACTCGATCTAAAGTGTGGTTGGTGAATTAGTAACGGTTTCTGCTGTTCTAACATGAGCTGCAGATGTGAATGAATGGTGGAAGAAAGTAGTTCCTCATACAAAAGGATTTTTAGACTCTCCATGTTTGATTTTCCTTTTTATATACATGATAAACGCAATATCACACGAGTAGCAGTGCGATATGGCTGTACATCGTCACTGGTGTATGTGTGTGTGTATATATATAAAGCTGCTTTGGAATGATCAGTATTATTGGGTCAATATCTCTATTTGGGAAGATTTCATAAATGTACATTTGATTAGGATGGTTCTGTTAGTGTATCACAAACTATAATAAACCAATCACAAGCATTGATTAAAACAGTAGAGCAAAGACACAAATGAAAGAAAAAAATTATTTTCTGGGAGTCTAGCAGTATACAGGTACACAAATTGAACAATCAAATATAAAATAACAGTGTATAGACTTCGTTGTGTATAAATACAATTAACTTTAAAAAGTTGCAAACAGGCGAGACAGTGGCTCAGTGGTTAGCACTGTCGCATCACAGCAAGGTCACTGGTTCGAGTCCCAGCTGGACCAGTTGGCATTTCTGTGTGGAGTTTGCATGTTCTCCCCGTGTTGGCGTAGGTTTCCTTCGGGTGCTTCAGTTTCCCCCACCGTCCAAAGACATGCTGTACAGGTGAATTGAATAAACTAAATTTGCCGTAGTGTATGTGTGTGGATGAGTGTGTATGGATGTTTCCCAGAACTGGGTTGCAGCTGGAAGGGCATCCGATGTGTAAAACATATACTGGTTAAGTTGGCGGTTCATTCTACTGTGGCGACCCCTGATGAATAAAGGGACTAAGCCGAAGGAAAATAAATGAATGCTTTAAACTGTCCTGAAATGCTCACACAGACCTTAAAAAACACATGCAGATGATAAACTTTTTGGGTAACTTATGCTAAAAACTTCGCAATAACTCCACAAATCACGTGTTTTACAACTGCGGCTCATGGTGAACTTTAATCCCGCTTCAACATTGCATATGCTGCGATGTGAATATTGCAGATGCACATATTGTAATATCAATCCTGAAACTACATTTTGCAGACCAAATACAAAAAAACTTGAGCATGTCAATTCTGTTGTAACACAACCATATAGAGATGACCATCTGAGGGATAGAACAGGAAACTGGGGCAGGTCATACTTGTGACAGGCACATATAATATACATACTTGAGTAGATAAAAGTCAGCAGCGTATTGAGACCTGCCAGCCCGACACAAATCAAGCTGTCCATTACAGGAGGCCCTTGCAGGTCACGCTCTTAATGAAATGGTCTGGGCCTGCTGACGGGGCTGAAAGAAAGTCAATGGCAGACGCTGGGCAGCAGCACGCCTTTGTGATTGACACATCCTGAGCCACCGGCCCATTCGGCGTGTCAGAGAGGAACAGCGCCGTGGCCTTGACTGGGCGTCCCCTATCAGCGTGTCATGGGGTGGAGATGGGACTGTAAATTATGGGCGCTTTGTTTGTGAGCGATTAATGTTAAAGGGACAGTTCACCCAAAAATGAAAATATGCTGGTAATTTACTCCACTTGTAGGCAGATAAAGATGTAGCTGTTTTATTTAATTAGAAAAATATTAGGCACGTTCCACATTTGCACAAAATCTTAGAGATATTTTAACTATTGTGACATGACATTTTGTTCCATTAAAGAGGTGATGAACTTAGAAATAAAATGTTCATAATTGTTTCAAATATGGGGGCGACACAGTGGCTCAGTGGTTAGCACTGCCGCCTTACAGCAAGAAGGACGCTGGTTCAAGCCCCGGCTGGACCAGTTGGTGTTTCTGTGTGGAGTTTGCATGTTCTCCAAGTGGTGGCGTGGGTTTCCTCCGGGTGCTCCGGTTTCCCCCACAGTCCAAAGACATGCATCCGGTATAGGTGAATTGAATAAGTTAAATTGACCGTAGTGTATGAATGTGTTTGTGAATAGTGTATGGGTGTTTCCCAATGGGTTGCAGCTGGAAGGGCATCCGCTGCGTAAAACATATGCTGGATAAGTTGGTGGATCATTCCACTGTGATAAATAAACCCTGATAAATAAAGGGACTAAGCCGAAGGAAAATGAATGAATGAATGAATGTTACAAATATAGAAGATTATAGTGCTCTATAAGAGATCATAAAAACATCCTGTAAGTTTAAGAACTCAACACTTTGGGGTTCCGCTAAAATCAGCTTATACTGAAGGCAGTCTGACAAAGCCACTGGTTCTGGGATTTTATACTGTATGATGTAACAGGGTGATAAGCTCCACCCGCACATAAGCTCTGCCCCACTTCGACTTCATTGTCTGTTTATACCTGTTAATATGCAAAACTATCAGCCAATCAGAGCAGAGGGTGTTTACTTCTGAGTTTGTTATTGGCCATGCCCATTCAAACAGAGAGTTCTTATGAGGATCAAAAACTAGAAATTGACAACATTGTTTTAGAATTTTAGTTTTAGACAATTTAGTTTTAGAAAATATTCAATTACTTCTAAATTATAATTTTTTAATGTAAAAATCTTGATAACATTATAAGTGGACCTCAGAAAACAGAAAAAAGGTAATGACCCCTTTAAAAAAGGTTTTATGCAACTAAAACTCGTCCTCTCATGTCATTCCAAAAATCATGGCAATATTTTTTTTTCACACAATTCACACCATCTTTAAATAATCATATGACATTTTATGCATGTGTTATGCAAATGAAAAATGATCATAAATGAATTTCATTGCACTTTTGCTAAATATGTATTTTTTTATTACCTCTAAAACCAACTCACTTGAAGCAATTAACTTTATTCATTTTTTATATACTTTTTTGTAAAATTGACAAATTTCTATGTGTATTATTTTTACTGTGTAAACAAAAAAAACATACAAGCAAAACAAAATGAATGCTCGTGCTGGCTTATGTTGATTTACTGAGATCAAATGAAGTAAAACGACTGATTTGAGCAAGAAACTAAACATTATTTACACCATTATTAATTTTAATCTGCAGCCTTTGTTAAACAGTTTGGAGCATGATTGTCCTGCCGCCAACATTTCCTCCAACATATATGGCCATAAAAGCCATTCGTCAATTTCCTGAAATATATATTTTTTTAAATAGTGCCCCTCCAGCAAAAAATACAATGTGTTGTGCCCTTTCATCTACTCTACATAACAATTTGGGACTTGTGTAGCATGACTGGTGGAGCATTGTGTTATACTGTAGTAGTGAAACAATTATAACAAATCCAGTCAAATGTGTGCATTATATAAACTGTAAATCCTGTTCCCAAACCTCTGTCAAATACATTTAAATGGAAATCTCAAAGAATTGGAGCAAAGAAAAAATAATGAGAAAGGAAACATGTAAATTCTAAATAGAAGTCCACACATTGAGTTTCAACAATCCAGTCACATGTGATTTCTTGACAACACATATAGCACAATACTGTAATTATTTTCACACCAGCTAGAGGGCACTTAACTTGAAAATGTAACTATATATGACATTATAAGCTAATACGACCTGTGTGGTTGTAGTTTTTTTGGAGGAGGAAACTATCCATGTCGAGTAATGTTGAATTCACAGGACACATATTGGCTATTAATAGAAAAAACAATAACTATGAGACACAAAATGCTACATGTTGATAAAATAATTTATTGCTGATAAACGTTGTTACAACAACAACAAAAATGGATGTGCTCATTCTAATAGTGTCAGGTCAAATGTGCATAAATATTATGCAAAAGAAAACTCATCCTCCAGCCTATTGTAATAAGGGAATAGTATTTTAAACAAAGTTTACTTTCTTGCACAATTCCATTGTCAGCCAATTATTTTGTTTTGCCAGAAAGATTTATATATAAGATTTTTACCTAATGAATCACCAAATACTAAACTTGCATCCAAAATTTATCTTTAATGTTCCATTAATAGTAATAAGTCATCAACGTTGTAAGCTGACTGTATAGTAAATAAACAGCATATTTTCATTTTTGAGTATGCCTTGAAAGCCATAGTTCACCCAGAAATGGAAATGCTGTCATAATTTACTCACCCTTCACTTGCTCCAAACCTGTTTGACTTTCTTTATTCTTTTTAACACAAATGATGATATTTGGAAGAAGGTTGAAAACATGTAACCATTTGACTTCCATAGTATTAGTTCTTCCTACAGGTACAGGTTTCAGCTTTCTTCAAAATATCTTCTTCTGTGTCCAACGTAAAAAAAAAGAAGCTCATATAAGTTTACAACCACACGAGGGTGAGTAAATTTAATTGTTTTGGTGAACTAACCCTTTAAGTTTGGCTAGATCTATATGTGATAGTGAGGACCCCCAAATGAAGATCTCCAGCTCGTCGTTTAATGTATTAATATACGCTATATGTCACTTCATACACGCAATATCAATCGCGCCACAATTACCGTTGTCTCTCGCACGGCAGGTTGAAACACGCCGCGCGCGTCACACATTCACCGCAATTGGCACAATACGGAAAAAGTCTGCTAAGTTTTCAATCCGAGATGGGCGCTTTGAAGGTAGACAAAACTGCAGGGAATAAAAGCGGGGGCCTTCGGCAAGCTGCACTTCTGAAGGCTGGCGCGCTTCTCCAGCTGCCTGGCTTGACAAGCGAGCTCTTCCACGGCGGCGCTGAATTATATCTGTGTGTCTAATTATGTCTTTTCAACTGCTCACAATGAAAGACTGTGTGCCTTCCACTCTCGTGGAGTAGGACAGCGGGTGGAAGTGCCGCCCGAAAAGAACACACTCCCGTGCTTCTGACATAGATACCTGTCTGTGTGTCAACATAGCACATTGCATGACGTCCCGGCACCCTAATGAAAGAGATCTGTGCGAGAAGCTGCCATTCTGTTGCTGCTGTTGTTGTTTACTTTATATATATCCCTGTTCACGAGAGCAGTGAATGGCTTTTTCCTCATGCTTGTTTTTCTTTTTCTTTTTAAATGTCTATTTAAACAATTATCCTTCCTTTTGTGCGCCTTGATTCACCCAATAGAATTTAAACGCATTAACCATTTACTGACTTTCAAGAGGTTGCAAACGTTTTTATGCTTTATTCTTGTCTGCTCAACACAATAGAAGTTGTTGGAAGAATACTTGCACAGTAGTAAAAAGAGATATGCAAGTTAATCGGTTTCCAACATTCTACAAAATATCTTCTTTTGTCTTGATAAGAATGAGGAACTTCATAAAGGTTTGGAAGAAATCTAAGATGTTCACTCATCAGCACACGTGCTGCTGGTGATGTGACAATAAATGTGATTTGATTTGAACAAGTCAGTGATGAAAGAATTTTCATTTTTTGGAGTGAACTAACCTTTTTTCCCCCTAAACAAAATGGCGAAGCTGTTGATGAGGCAGCGTTTGTGAAGTGTAACAGCATTCACAACTTACTCTTTGCCGTCTTTGGAGGTGTAAAAACTCGCCTGACTGAATAAAAAAGACTTATTCTCATCTTCATACCTCGGTTTTCCTCCTGACGGGAGCCAGTCGCTCGTGCACCAAACCGGTCACAAGGGGGTAGCATTGACACAGCTCTGCGAGATTTGGACTGAAGACATGCTGTGGGACAAACTGCCTTTGATGTAATTGAGGTCTCAGACCTTTTACGGGAGCATATATTGGTTTGTACGTGAAAATGTTCAAGGAACAATGGATTTCCATAAGTGGATGTAAAATTGTGTTTGGAACTCACCTCTGCATGCTAACCGCTTCTCTAAACAATAACAAAAAATGGCTGCGCGGGCAGCGGGTCTCGTAATTTCTCCGGGGCCGTGCTGAGGAAATGAAAGAGACTGAAGCATTAGGATTAAATAGGTGACTAAAAGATTCAGACACACTCGCTTATGTGTGCTGCATCCCCGTTGAGTCATCAAAATAAACATGCAGATTTCCATGAATTCAAACTGTTTAACTGAGGAGTTTTGGGGCAAAGAAATCTGTCAGGGGTTTGCCAGAAAATATCAATTATTTTAATGTGGAAATTCCTTCACTGAAAAAGAGCACAGATTTATCCTCGTGCCACATGGGATGAGCAAAGAGGTAAACATGTTTTTGGATGGGCATATGCTAACCTCTACTACAGATCCAAATGAAGCATTGGAAACACATGGTACAATTATTACTTCATTAATGTACTAATTAAGCTTCGCTAATCATAAATCATATAGGAAGTCACCTAATAAGCATCCGCGTCTATTTGTCTTATATCATCCAAAGCGATACTTTAACGCAGAATAACACTGCGGGCTCATAAATAAAGGTTACGCATTTACATATTCAGTTTATCATGAATATTGCATACACTGTACATAAAAATTCAAACACACTCTTTATGAAATATGATCCAGCAGCCAGCGAGAAATGATACACGCTGTCCGTTCGCATTACTCACTTCTCCTTATTAACTCCCTTTGTTGATGAATAAAGAATGAAAGATATTTGACCTGGTTTATTAATACAGCCGCCGACGTCATCCACATTTCTCGTCTCACTCTGCGTAACGTTTAAATAATAAATATTTAAGAAATTGTTTATGTATTAGCGCTCTGGCTAATCGGAAATTGAAAAATTGGTCCCGTAGAGGAAGGGGTGCACGGTCACATGGTACAACAGTGGTGACCCAGTGGATGCCACCTCACCTTACCTCTGCCAGCTGTGACTTAATTATACTGTGCTGATTAACTATATTCATTATTAATCTGAGGGGTAACTATAGCCAAGGAGCGGAGGGGGGAAATGACACAGACTTGAGAGATGGCGCGTTTCTCCCCAGAGGTAAGTTGACTGACACTCGGTATAATGTAACATGAACAGATATAGTATGTCATGTACAACAGATAACATATCTTTGCACACGTGTGTTGTCGTTTTGCAGGAAAAGAGGGCTATTCTGCTTAAGCTTCTTCTGGAATGGTCCTGAAGTTCTTGCACAATGTTATTTATTTTGCTATATTAAAAAGTTATATTTAAAAAAAAAAAAAAAAAAAAAAAAATATATATATATATATATTAAAATATTGCCAATGAAAAAAAATACAAATGTAATTTATTTAAAATAAATAAATCGTATTAAAAATATCTAGCTTTTAAAATTTTAATTAAGTATACAAAACAAGAAATATAAAAATAAAAAATAATGATTTCATTTACAGATCTCTCTTTTAAATGTATATTTTCTAAAGGATGCTTTACAACAACATATTTGTGCATGAACAGTACCAAAGCCAAAACTAATCTAACACAAACTTAAGAGCACAGTCCAAAAATTAGTACACCCAGATTAATATGTTGAGGGAAAATATTAAACAAAATTGTAATAAATAGGAAAAATCAACAAACATAAAACATTTAAAATTTGGTAGATTGTAGTTTTGTTTTTTGTAATAACACATTTGAATTTAAATATATATTCTTTCCATTTCTTAATATGTTAGGTGATTAACTGTTTAACTAGTCTGTTTAAATGCAATACTATATTAATAAAATACTTGTTTTCAAAAGGGGGTGTATTTCATTTATGCTG